>JBBKCR010148406.1:6178-18677 GCA_037577295.1 Ladigesia roloffi
TCCAGATGGTGGCACTGTTCTTACAGTGAAATATTTGTACTTCAAGTATACGTGAATGAATTACTCCAAGAGGAATTTACTTTTACTTTCATTTAGAACTTCAAAGTGCTCACTGCATCTCAGACATTAAAGGACTTTCCTCTTTCTGGCCAGTCAAGTTCTTGTGTATTTAAATGTGCTGTTCTTTAAAAAAAAATCAATCAAATGTATTTATTTATTTATTTATTTGTTAATGTATTCATTGTGTTTATCTGAACTTTTAGTTTTTAGTGCTGTGAGCATGTTTGGTTCCACCACCAGTCATTCCTTTATCATGTTTTGATCTCTTTTTTGCTTTTTTTTCTGGAATTTTGCTCAGGTACTGGATGGCAACTACAAACACCCACCAGAGAAAAGTACAGGGATACTGCAGAAGTCTGTAAAGGGACACTTGTCAGAAGTGAAATGATAAAGACATGAAGAGTCAAACATGCCGAAGTCTGTAAAAGGGAAAAAAAGAATTTTTGAGCAAGTGGAATGTTTTCCTGGTTTGGTTCTGTGCGATGCTGTGCATTGTCGGTCTCTTAAAAAGAATACCTGTGGTGCAAAGCTTTGCACCCATCACTCCTATGTCTATATACATACAGACCACTCAGAAGACAATTTAGACCCATGTTTTTCCTAAAAGGTCACAATAATTGTTTTTTCCATGTGATGTCTGTATTTCTTACATAACCGGTATTAGCAAATTTGATACCCATCGCTTGCAGACAAACAAAGACTCAGACCTAGTTGCAATTAAGCATCTCCAGTTTCTGTCAAATCTTTGTCAGTGTAAAGAGAAACTGCACAGATGTATGCTTTTAAAGAGAACAACACATCACAACAATGCACAGAATCAAACCCGGAAAACATTCCACTCAATCTGCAATGTCTATTTTTTCCCTTTTTACACACTTCCACATGTTCAGTGATTCATACCTTTATCCTTCCACTTTCGGCAGTGCAGCATCACTGTTCTCCCCAACAAGAGTTTGTGGTTTCTATCCAATACCTCAGCAAATGTCCAGTAAAAATTAGATCAATACATGATGAAAAAACTGCTGCTGAAACCAAATGTGAAAAAGAGAAACTAGCTCACAATACTAAAAAGAAGAGATACTGCTTATGTTTTACTGTATGATGTAGTTCATGTATTTGATGCATAAAAATGTATTTTTATGGTGTAAACCCTAAATATGCCCCCCAAATATGTTCCCAAATCACTTACATTTTATTTAAAACTCAGCGTAATACATTATTCAGAAAATTAAAGGTAAACCCGTAGCCATACTGTACAGGGCAGCAGCCAATCAGCAGCAAGGAGAAATAAATAATGCTCTTGGACTGGCTACTGTAATGTTCATGTAAAGCAGCCACTACAAGCTGAAAGATTTTTATTTTGACATGTGTCCCTCAACCAGGTGAGTATTCACAGCCAGCCAGTGGTTTAGTTAAAGTGAGTCCATCTTTTAATTTGTTCGTGTTTTAATTCTGCTGTTATTCAAGAGACTTTGTTTTGTGTACTGGTGCAACATATGGGTGTAACAATTCTTCTTTCTAAGTAAAAATTTGCAAATGACTGAAGCGTCAAATTCTCTACCATGAATTACTAGCCTTATATTTCGTTTTAAACCTCTTTCATAACTTTCATAATAAAAGTGGAATTGTAACTCAATTGTGCAATTCCCCAATTCAGTCCAATTTGATTCATTTACTTTCTTTGATATTGTTTTGAATTAGGTTTGGTGGAAATAAACCAAAAACACTGAATACACAGGACTATTAATACAGCAGTGGTGTGTAGACAAGCTTTTCAGAATTTTGCCTTTCCGAAAACACCTGAAATTTTTTTGTTTGGCATCAAAACAGGATATCCCAGACTTTCTTTCAGGAATACTCCAGCATTTTTCAACATAAACAAACCTCTCAGTAATATATGACCAGATTCCTTCATGGACCTGCCTGCTGATTTCTATCTCACTTTATGCTTGATTCACTATTAGGTTATTTTTTAAGTACAGCAAACTTAATGTCTAAATCATCTGCACATATGCTAAAGACACATCATATATACATTGGGTAAATATGTTAGGGCATTCCTTTAATATTTAAAGAAAATAGACTTTATTAAATAATTGTGCACTGCTGTAGGCCTTTAGAGATTTACATTTACATTTATGGCATTTAGCAGATGCTTTTTATCCAAAGCGACTTCCATTCCCTAACTACAGGGGACAGTCTCCCTGGAGCAACTTGTGGTTAAGGGTCTTGCTCAGGGACCCAGTGGTTGTGCTAGGGGTAGGATTCGAACCCACGACCTTATGGTCCAGAGGCAAGTGTCCTACCCACTAAGCTACCTCCACCCAGATGTAGAAATACTGGAATATTCCTTTAATATCTAAAGATCAATACAAAATGAGTGATACTGAACCTCTGTGGAGTCTTCTGACACTTCCAGCAAAGGCAGCTCCGATATGGGACGAGAATTGGGCTGCCCCACTGCCATCTCGCCCGGAGCCTCCAAAATACTGTTCCGCTCCAGACGTAGACTGCTGTGCACTGATTCATGGGTCTGAAAGCCATCAGAAAGCTGGACACTGGCCTCCCTCTTTGTTAGAGGCTGGTAAAGGGGGCTGGAGGGGGAGCTGTAGAAGTGGGAGTTTGGCAGTGGTGCTGGCTGGAGGTCCTGGCATGAGGTGGCCGGCATCTGCCTAATATCTGGCACGGAGACGCTCATCTTCTTGTGTAATAGCCAGCTCTGCCTGCCCCCCGACTTGCTGGAGTTTTTGTGGCTGCTTTTGGCCCGCACCTGGTGGAAAAGGGGCTTAGCCCTCTGCCGCAGGTTTTCCCACACCGTCTTTTTGGGTCCGGTGTCGGGCTCCATCCTGAGGGTCCGAGGGTCGGCGGCTCGGGGGAAAGTGACTGAGGCTGCTCAGCAGCAGGTTATAGCCACGGACTGTGAAGACAAATATGAAAACACATAAAGATATACAATGACAATAACAAACCCAATGTAGCTACCGAGAACACTGGATAACACTGAGAATGATATAACAATAAACATACTATTCAGAATCATTTCAAATTAGAATAGAATGATAGCAAACAGATAATAAGTACATAATAAATTCCCACAAAATGTAAAGATTATATGCAATATATGCATTAAAATGCATATATGTGCACATATAATACATCTAAATATAAGCTAACATCTATCTAAAATAATAAATACACATGCTACAAATGTATGAATGCAAGTCATATAAAATAATAATACGGTGTTAACATAAAAACAATAATAATGCCTTTAAGGACAACATAAATATATGTTTTCTAATTCGCTATTAGCCAAAACAAAACAAACAAATCCCTCCAAAAATCAACAGCATGTCAGACGGAGCTCAGCAGGAGAACGGATCCAACCTTGCGTGCACAGATTTGCTGAAACAGCCGATGAGTCTCAAAAACTCAGGCTTGTTCTTTCAGTTCAGTTGGTTGTAAAGCCTCGCATTTTTCCGGAGACATTTTTATACTAACTGATGAGACCACAGAGCTACTTCAAGTCACAGGAGCTGATCAGCAGCTCAGTGCTGCTCCAGAGGATCATCATCTTCACAAACCGGTTGAGTTGTAAAAGTGTTTCCTGATGGTGGTGTCACACAACACTTCAGGAAATTTCCTGTAGTGTTTGATTGGAGATAAATTGGTTTCTAATTACCTTGAAAGGTGCAAAGATATTTACCTTAATAGGAAGTTCCTTGTCTTTAAAACATTCCTTAATTAATAAGTGGTTTCAATGTAACGAATGGCATTCAGAGGGTGTTTGGTGGGAAAAGCTCTGTTCTAGAGAAATGTACCAGAGTGGTCAGAGTTGTTCACAGTGGTGGTCATGGGAACCTAATAGCCACCCCATAGAAAGTTAGCACATGTAATGTATAGAACAATATTTTATGATCCATTGGGCATGAAATTCACATGCAAGCAGTTCCTAGAGAAAAAAAAGACCAAATATATTTCTTACCATACTCAACATTACAGTGATCCATGGTAATTTCTCTTCCTTTGGCCCTATGGCATTACATTACAGTTTAATGACTATGGATGGTAAATAAAATGTTCGGAACAATAGGTGTTAAACCACAGCGTGCCTTTGTTTACACTCCAGGGACTGAATAATGAGCACTGAAACATAATACTAGCCTTTTGTGAGGAGGGTCTGGAAAGGATTTAGCAACACTTTGACATAAAATCACTATTTACTGTATTAATATTATTTAACATAATTAATTTTAACTCCTAAAACATATGCTGCTCAGCTAAACAGGATTTAATCATCATTTACTGAGACCTGCAAGGTACTGTTTGACTTACTGCCATAAAAACAACATAGTCACCTGAGAGTCGACCATGTGAATACAAGGGCAGCCATGTTAGGTTATCTCTCTGTATGCTAAATCTAATTCATTGTGGTCTTTTCTGATCAGATTGTTTTTCTCCCCCCCAAATATGACTCTGGTCTGTTTGGTTTATTGTTGTTGCGGTTGACCCCAGCTGAGGACACAACTGCCTGATAGCCTTTCCTTGCTTGGTGATCAAAACTACCTTCTCAATCATTAATCATTAATGTTTCTTTACACTTCTATTGCACAAAGCCAATGCTCTTTCAAATAAGTTACCCAACACTAGGAAACCTCAGGTGATCTGGAAATGCTCGAATGAATACGATTATGCAGGTGGAGACTTGAATGGTTGCAGCTTTTAACTTAATCTCTACTAGAGACTCTGGCAAAAAAGAGGCTCAATGTTGCTCTCAGAGTATTAAAGAAGGAATAAGAACACCGAAGGCCTATTAAGGAACACGAGAGACGGTTGGCCAGTGAAATATTAGCTGTGAAGCCGTATCGAATTATAGAATCATATCTTGCTCTTAATCTGCACAGTGTGATTACAATTTTCATTTGCTTTTATAACACCCTGCACTTCACACGCTTTTTAACCAGCAGCTCACACCACATTCAAGAACACCTCTACACTCTGCCTACCCTACTCCGGAGATCAATTTCCCCATGACGGCCAACTTCCTGCAGAACCTAACCAACCTTGGTTTTCTGAAAACAAGGTGTGATAAACAATGGCTTCAACACATCTCAGACAAGCTTGTCTCTGGAAAGAGGTGTTTCCCACTACTCTGTCTATATTAATTGGCATATATCACATAAAATGTATTTAATTTCTTTATAAATAAAAGGAGACTCTTGTATTTCATTGTCATAGATTTGTAAAAGACCTGCTCTGAGTGGTTGTCCTGAATAGGAGGTAATATGTGCTGCCTTTTGAGAATCCACAAAACACTGAATTTGAAAGATTTCATTTTTATTTATAGCCAGAGAACAGAAAAGCCAAAAAGCAACTAAAAATCTTTTATCCAGAGAGCAACTAATATCAAATTTTGCGCTAAATCTCCATCTGCTTGTGATGTGTGTTGGTTCGACTGTCTGCTTTAACTCGGGGCTCCAACATAATTTTTTTATTTTGTTTTTAAAACTTCAATCTTTGCCGTGCTTAAACACAGCAAAACACTGCACTGGGTGGTTTATCACAGTGTAAAGCTGAGGAAGCCTGATATGATCTTAACAGCATCCTCACAAAGTTCACATAATGCCAGAAAGCATAGCAGCAGCACTCACAGATGCAAACACACTGTACCCTGGACTGCTCACATTAAACAGTAGACAAAACTAATAAGCTCTACAAACATGAGAGGGTGGGGGCTGGTTTGAAATTAATGCTTTAAGCTGCACTCAGTACAGTGAAGAAAAGGAGGGGAATAGTTACAGATTAGGACAAAACAGTCAACAGTGCACCCATGCATGTTATCCTCCGGCTTTAATTCAAGCCCAGTTTAAACGAGAAACTGGGGCCTAAGCTCCAGAGAGCTGACGTGGTCTTGAGAGGAACAATTTCCACAATGAAATTGTTATATGCAGCATTTATGGGAAAATGGGTGCAGAGTGGTACGTCACACCATTCTGTAAACAGATAAATGACATGATAAGGAGGGATATCAAAGGCCGAAATGGTCTGTAAACCGGGAAAGGCAGTGGGCCAGAAATGGCCTACCCTGAAAAATGAAAAACACAGAGACCGCTCAACTTTAAATCCAGCCATAAGTCTTTGCCCAGAATGAACCAAACACAGGGACAGAAAAAAGCAAAAATGCAAGTACATGTAGAACATTTAGCCCTAAACCAACCAATATATATATATATATACATATTATACATATTTATTTTTTTTATATATATAAAAAAAAATAATAATTCTTGCACAATTCTTGTATTTTCTTTTGAATAACCAGGGTAAATAAAATAAAACATTAATTTACTACAAAATCTTCAGGGCTTTGAGAAGAACAACATGTAAACACATGAACAGCATCAAGAAGAAATAAATAATGTTCTAATTATGATTGGCTTCTTTCAAACCTGCACCCTGTGAGTAAAGCAGCATTTCACCATCCTAATACGCACTTAATAAAAAATAAATAAAAAAATTGAAAAATTGAAAAATTGAAAAAAGACGCACTTAATTTGTGTATAGTTATGTTTTATATGGAAGGTTAACTGAATTTATATTAATATCTATGTTTAAATATTATTAAATTACATATTTCTTAAGAATTTAACACCAAAATGATTGAAAAATTATATATTGCCATGAAAAAAGCTGTGACGTCCGGGCCTCATCCGCCATTCCCCCTCGTCCTCATGCTGGTTGTTTATGTTTGGGAATGGCAATTAGCAAGGTAATCAGACACCTGAACCGAATGAGCCTCCGCTGCTCAGTGCCGCCCCAATCATAAACAACCAGCCCAAGGATGAGGGGGGCAAGGCGAAAACCAAAACAAAAAGTACGAGGAGGTGTGGTGAAAAGGACGTCACAGAAGCAATAATGTATATATACATATATCTTTCTAGAAGGCTGGACAATTAATTAATTGAAAGGTCAAATTTTAAACAAAACCAAATGATTACTCTCTCGAGGCAGCTGCATTTTGGTGAGTCCACCAATTTTCTTTAGCAGACTGAGTACGAGGAGTTAAGAGATGTCCAATATTGACTCAGCATAAGGAAGCTGAGCATGTTTTCTCTTGCTGCTTTAGTTAAGGGCTGAGAATAAAGTGTAAACAGTAAACTAGTTCAGCTGAATCATAATGGCTATGACATGATCCAATATATAGACAAAGTTACAGACGTAGGAAAAGATTCATGTTTGTTATTGAATAAGAACCTCTGTAAACATCTGAAAGGTCACACTTTTGAGTGCAGTGAGTCAAAACTGACTAATAGCTTCTCCTGATGGACAATAGCTTTGTAATGACCATGGAGGATCTTGTTTATTATTCAAAATGTGAAGTAATCACTAAGCCGATTCATGTTTTTAACCCCATAATCATTACACTATCCCTTTTGTAGCATTCTGACTTCTCACAGATGCACATTAGTATTTCTGTGGTTGTTCCTATCAGGTGAATGTTGTCTTCTTCCTGTAAATGGTTAACACTAGGTATAGCCAGTTAACTGTTGTTCTGATGTTAATGATGGTCTACATTCTAATGCTCATCACAAGTGAAATGCTTTAACTATTACCAACTCATTTCAGTGGTAGATAAATAAATATTGGATCACTATCGGCCTTGTCTAACACTTCTAATTAGTATATTAAATTCTAAGGTGATGTTGTGCCTCTCTAAAAAGTTGGATTTTGTTCATAAGGCAGATCGCAGACCAGAGATTAGCCTGTAATGACGACACAGTGATTCGTTATGCCAAATTATGTCGCAACATCCACACAAAAAGGAGAGTCTGAACACGCTGGTTGCAATTACAATAATGGTGGTTTCTCTGTATCCCTCGAGCCGATTACAGCGACTATACTGAGATGATCTGATGAATGATTACATTATGAAGAGGATTTTTTATGTTAATAGAAAAAAGTGATCTGTCCTTTTACAGGAATAACTTATTAAAAAAGCTTCACATTTAATACTTAATATTAAAAACGGTTTCTCACATGGCCTACACAGTACAGGGAGAAATAACTACTATAATGACCGTACATGACAGTAATAATCTTACTGGTAAAAGAAATGCAGAAACCCAGGTGCTACTCTCCACTCCTACACAGCCTTTAAAAAACGCTGTTTCTCATGATACCCTCACTGCACGACTCACTTCTACACATGCTAAGATGTTGACTCATGTTTTTTTGACTCATCACAGGTCCTCAATCATGTCCTCAGCAGATGTTCAGACGTGAGGACAAATGTGTTTTTCTCCTGGACCCAAACCGTACCCGAGCTGCTTGAAGGGCTGAAAGTTTGTCGTAGGCAAGCTGGCTACAGCTACAGTCGAAACAGTCGAAATGTCATCATCACAACATGGAAAGAAGCAATTGTTTGTTATTTACACAATCAAATAACTGGAAATTTGACGAAGTACAAGCACTACTGTCTATTTGGGCTGGAGATACATTTCAGCGGGAGTTTTCTTTGACGCTTCAACACAATGAGAAACGTACCAGGGCATCACTCACAGGTTAGCTGGGATAGATTTTCTACACACGGCTAAAGAATGCTAAAAATGCTATTAATAATAAAAGGCCACACTAACAAAAGTTACTCTGACTGATAAATGTTCCACTGATTTGACTGTGGAGAGAAAACTGCATTTCAGACAAATAAGAAACTCTGTTACTGAGATGACACAAAGTGTCAATCTAAGCATGCTGCAAGTTCCATGCCATGGCATTACAGCTCTGCTACAGCATGCATATCAATAAGAAAAAAAGGCACTAGAACGAATGGGTCAAAAGCTCTACTGATGTGTTGATGAGACACCAAGTATTTAGCTTTCATTTTCATTCTAATTCTCATATTTCTATTCACCTCAGAGGATGAACAGTAACATAGGCCCCACATGATTGAATTATTTCTACTAAAGTCTTAATTTTATAGACAACAGTTCACCAAATACAGAAAACAGTTTGTAAAAAACAGTTTATGTGAGGTCATTTAACAACTGAGTGTGGTTTAAAGTGTTGTGATGACTAAGTGTGGGCTATTCACTTCCTTTACTAGCAGTGTGTGTGTGTGTGTGTGAGAGAGAGAGAGAGAGAGAGAGAGAAATGTTTCTTGACTAATCCACTACATTTTCTTGAACAGGAAAACTCTAGATAAGATTGTTTTGGGGCAAATTGTCACTTTAAAGCACAGTTTGCATGTTCTCCTCATGGTGGCGTGGGTTTCCTCTCGGACCTCTGGTTTCTCCCACACTCCAAAGACCTGCGCGATTCTCAGTTGTCTGTAGGTGTGAGTGTGTGAGTGGATGGTGTGTGTGTGTGTGTGTGTGGTGCCCCACCAAGGGAGAGTGCTTGCCCGGTTCATTATTGGGAATTAAAAGAGATTGAATATCATCAACATATATAATAAGTAGGAATACATGGGCTTGAATGTCATGGGCTCTTTAACAACCAAACACATAAAACCAAGTACACAATTAACCTGATTATTCCCTAAATATAACAAAAATGCCATCTAGCTTAAAATGATTGGACTAAAATGAACCTACTACATCAGATAAAGGACCGTCATAAACTCTCACTCAAGCAGATCTCTCTCTCACACACACACCTCATACACACCCACAATCATTAACCCTGCAGGTAAACAAAGCACCTTGTCTTGACTGAATGGGAGCCGAATGTTTTTTCTCGCTTTGCACTACACCCTGCTCAGCAAACCCGGACACTAATCCCTGCACTCTTTCAGTGATTCAGGCCCTCGTGCAGAGCCGACTGGGCTGAGCTTCACTCCATCCTCCATCTGTACAGAGTCCAGGGCAACATGAAAAAGATGTTAGGAGAATCCTGCCTCCTCTCTCACTCTAAGCAGATCAGAAATGAAAAAAGCCCTTTTCTCCGAGCAGAAAACAAAAGGGGATTGCTTACATGAGCAGTTTCCTTTCCAAAAATGTGTTTGTAATAAATGCTTTTAATCTGGAATGCTCTTAGGAGTTCTTGAATCATTTTCACACTTTAGCCACATAAAAATAACAAAAAATGCAAGCTGAACTTCTAGCCAGTATTTAACTTGTATCGGCTTTATGTTTTGTCAGTTCAGCAGATCCGAAACAGTGTGCAGCACCAAATAGGTTTTGGTTCTTTATACAGAATCATTTCCCAGCTGTACTCTAGCAAAAGAAGGCAAACTGGCCAGCTGCTCAATGCCTGTTTCTTAAACATATCTATTCAAACATACATCCAGTGTAGTACATACTGCATTATTGCCATGTCCCAGCAGTCATTGGGCTGAGAGAAACACTCTGGGTGGGTCACCAATCCATTGCAATCAGACACACATTTACACATACTGGCCGTCCCAGATGAGAATTAACTCCAGGACCTTCTGGCCCTAACCCTAACCCTAACCCTAAACCTTACCCTAACCGATAACCTTTCCCTGTCCAAACACAAACTCCTATATTCTGCGGGAAAAATCATCGATGGCCAGGACATTGTGTGAGAATTAAGGTAAAAAAATTTCAATCAAATTCAAACAATAATTAAAAACAATCAGCTGTCATATATGGAGCTCTGACGTACTGAGTGACTAAATAATGTGAATATTGTTTATATGTGCAATGAGGACACTAGGAGATTCAGAAACATGGTTTGAGGTCATTTTCTGATGATGGCCCAATCAGCATAGTGCATCAATGCTGGAGTGCCACCTATAAAAGAGTCTTTTTCATCCAGAGAAGTGAGAGCGGTCAGCTAAATTTAGAGGGTCATTTGCATACTGCAGCCTCAAATATCAATATCCCAAAAAACACCACGAAGGAAAATCAAACATCAGCCAAAGGCTTTAGTGAACATTTAGTGAACATAAATTAGTTAATTTTAATTTTGAGGCCCAGTTTCCCAGCATCTTCTATTAGAAATGGGATTTTGGATAGCGAAGGGCAATCAGCAGTTTAAACTAAAACTAGGCTTAATCCATGTCCAGGAAATCAGGACTATAAATATTACAGTTGCATGCAAATCTGAACACCCCCATCACATCCTGTTCATTTACAAATTTACATGAATACACATTCCTTGAATACACTCAGAAATGGGATTTTTCTGCTAACATAGAGCTTACTGTAATATTTACATATGTGCAAGAAACACATAAAGGGATAGCGGTCCAGACCTAGACAAATCATAAGCCTAGACTAAGCTTAGAACTCCAATTGGAATGTTCGACTCAATTAAATTTGGTTGAAGATTTGGTTTAATCAGCGTTCAGCTATGATAAAAATATGACATACTTGTTGTATAGGCTGTCATGTTTTCAAATGTGTTACATTCATCAAATAAACAATGTGTGTTAAAATGTGCAGAAGTGAGTCTGCATGGGATGTGCGCTCTTTTTCACACAATCAGGGGTGCCAAAACATTTGCGCATGCATTCACATCCCTACTACATCAGGATGTAGTAGTTAACAGGATAGTTACTCATCTACAGGAAAGTCCACCTCCAGCCATTAGACCTACTGCCGCTCTTTGATTACTAGACAGTAAACTGTTTCACTTATAAAACAATCAACCCACTTTTCATTATGAAATCAGAGGGACAGGGGGGTGGATGTGCTCAGCAGTGGTAGATAACATGCTGTTTGGTTTCAACTATATACGGTTGATTCTGGCCTAGTTGTTGCAGCACTGGGGTGCTAAGAAGCCCCCCAAGTTTCTTTAGGAAACACAAAACTGAAGGAAAACACTGTGTAACACAACTGTGAGGAGATAGGACAGTCATAGGACAGTGAGAACTGACAGGACAGTAAGTACTGACAGGACTGTATGTACTGAGAGGACAGTAAGTACTGACAGGACAGAGAGTACTGACAGTACTGTGAATACTGAAAGAACTGTCAGTGTGGACAGGAGAGTGAGTAGTGGCACGACAGTGAGTAGTGACAGGACAGTGAGTACTGACAGGACAGTGAGAACTGACAGGACAGTGAGTACTGACAGTACTGTGAATACTGAAAGAACTGTCAGTATGGACAGGAGAGTGAGTACTGACAGAAGAGTGAGTACTGACAGAAGAGTGAGTACTGACAGGACAGTGAGAACTGAAAGGACAGTGAGTACACACAGGATAGGAGTACTGACAGGACAGTGAGTACTGACAGGACAGTGAGAACTGAAAGGACAGTGAGTACAGACAGGATAGGAGTACTGACAGGAGAGTGAGTACTGACAGGACAGTGAGTACTGAAAGGACAGTGAGTACTGACAGGAGAGTGAGTACTGACAGGACAGTGAGAACTGACAGGACAGTGAGAACTGAAAGGACAGTGAGTACAGACAGGATAGGAGTACTGACAGGACAGTGAGTACTGACAGGACAGTGAGTACTGACAGGACA
>JBBKCR010148435.1:0-18670 GCA_037577295.1 Ladigesia roloffi
AAAACACCCCCCCCCCCCCCCCCCCCCCCCACACACACACACACACACAGTTAAATGTTCACGTTTTGTGGCACTGTATTATATCACTCTATTATGATACTAGGCCTTCGACATGTTATAAATCTTCTCTATTCAGAGAAGTTCACACCAATTAGTCCCTGAGAGCCGCATCTGATACACATTGCCATTCTACAATTGCCTTGTATCCTTCTGGAGATCTCATTCCATTTACAGTCACAGTGCAGCCTTAACAGAATCTGTTCGATTAAGTCGCAAAATTAAAAATGGTTTATTGGCAGATCTTTTTTGAGAAGGGATAAGTTTGTGTGAGTGTGTGTGTATGAGAATGAGTTTGTGTGGGTCTTTTTGACACTAAAACTGCACCTTTGACACAGAAGTTAATTTAATAACGCGGAGATTAAACGGTTTTGACCTCGGCATCGTCTCATATTGAGTCAGTGAGCACACAGTCAGGCTGACTGATAATGTCTCTGTATCTCTGTGTTTTGAAGCACATTCCAGTGGATAGAGCAGGTGTTAGTCACTGATTTTGATAATGAAATTCAGATGCATGCTCGGTGTATAATTACAAAGCAATTAAGTGATAAGAATTGCTTTAACAGATGTGCACAGGGGCCTCAGAACAACCAAACGCACATGAAAATATTCCCAATATAGACCATCAGAATGAAGGCAGTTCACACTGTGCCAAAATTACACATTGCGTCTTACAAAAGCAATGCATGACACTCCTGTTCTGCATAGAAGAAGAAGCCAGGGCTGCCATATTTTTGCTGAAAAATTAGCATAAATTTGTCAGACCGTGTGTGTGTGTGTGTGTGTGTATGAACTGGCAGTACAGTCAGTAAAGACTCATCTGAAACATGAGGTGTGTACTCAGGCACCACAAACATTTATAATTTATTAGTGTTCATCATGGATAAGTGTCCATATCATGCTTCAGTAATAATTAACCAACAATATATTAAGCTTTCCTTATGTTCATCCGTATTTATCCCTTTAAAACTGTGGAAATGGCTCTGGCTCATTCTGCCTCATCTGGCATAAAGGCTTTTATCCAGCGAGCACAATTACTCATGCTGCACAGAACTAACGTTAATTGGTTTATAATATGTGCTTTGCTCCTCTGGATGAATTCTCATATTACTTGTAAAACATTTCCAGTCTACTGGAAATTTTAATCAAAATCAGCATCGCTCTTCTTCTGCAGACGCAGGGTCGGGTTACACAAACCACTTACCTGATCACGTCTGTTTTTCCTAGTCTGTCTCAGGTGGCTTCTCTTTCATTCTTGGTGTGGTCAAAAGGGAGTTACGCCAGTTTTCAAACAGCTATGTATAATTAAAGAATTAAAATGGAAACAAAGTCTTTCCGAGTGGTTTGGTGGGAAATGGTCTGTTCTAGAGAAGCTTACTGTGTTTAGATTGTCCAAAATAGTTTTAAAAGATACCAGACATCTGACGTTTTAAAGGGGCTTAAAGCTATCTTGCAGAAAGCTAATACGTGAATTGGCTTAGAATGCACAATGTGATGCAAGAGTTTTGATAAGATATATAAAAAATTACATTTGTTGTGCATGTAGAGCATTCTAAGCTAAAATACTACCCAAAGAAAATTCGTTTTTCGGATTTATCATTATGCTACCATTACTGACGTTATATAAAACTCTATTTGGCTAGTTGTGTTGGATAGTAAATAAAATAGATAGTTTTGCATTGTAGGTATTACAACTTATGGTTCCTATTACCACTAGTGTAAAGAAATCTTGGTTGGATTTATATTGTAAAGTTTTGTTCTGAATGGCTTCGTTTACATCAACAGCAGAATAATGCAGGAATTCAATACATCCCCTTTATCTTACAGGCTGTGGTTTCACTTCAGGAATATGCGGTAAAAAGCGTTATGTGAATAAAACAAAACTGAACCGAATCTTAAATATTCATATGCAAAACCCATAAAGCTCACGAAGCTGCTTGCTGCTAATCAGGAGACACCTCAAAGCACTTTAAAGGCAAATTTGAACAATTTCTTCTGAGGAACTCCAATACTAGTGTGAAAAAGTCAGAAATCTTGTGTGCAAGATGAATGAAATATCATTTTAAATGGATTTGTGCAATCTTAAACAGTACAAAAGCGTGTCCTTGTAGCGCGAAGAGAGATTCTTTGTGAAAGCAAGAGACTTTCTGAGTGCAACCAGGTTTCAGTCAGGTGTCCATCTTCCTTCCATCCCTCCCTCTGGGGGTCTTACCTCCACATGCAGCTCGGCGGCCAGGTGCCCCAGAGGTTTAATCTTCTTTTACAAGTTCAGCCCTGCACATTCCCCTATATTCTGAAAGCAATTCCATTTATTCACTTCACTTTCATTACTAAAAAGCTGCACATAATGTGATATGAGAATGGATAGTCGTCAAGGAGTGACATTTCCATCCTCTGTCTCTTGAGACTGAATGGGATTGTCAGCAATGTCTTCCATTACAAGCTGAAAGCAGCGCTCTGCAGTCATAGGTGTTTTGATAGATATAAGCTCATCGTGCTTACTGAATCTAGTCAAAATAAATGTAGAAGAATTGCAATTGGAAAGTAATAATTACACAGACTATGACAAACTATTCAATTTACATGCAGAGTCCTGATCATTGAGGGTAAAGCTTAAGTGATCTTAGAATGTCATATTAGCGTTAACTGGTTGTTAGATTGTTTATAGGGATGAGATAGAAAACTATTTAATAAATTATTGATAAATCTTGGTGGTTTCAGTATATAATATAATTCAGTATATAATAACCAAGGTTGACTTCTTGAAGCCATTTGTTTTAATTCTAAGACTCTTCTGAACATCATTGGTGACTTTGTGTTGTGCCCTTGGCAGGGCACTCATGTGTATACTGTAAAAGATTTCCCTGTTGAATTACAGTAAGCTGCTGGCAGCTTGATTTGTCTAAATTATACTATTATATTTAGTGTCAGAATTTTACTGTATTTTTACACTTCTATTGCTGTATTTTTTAACAGCAACATTATTTGAATGAAAAGGAGCAAATGTATTGAAGACAGTCAAATGTGACACCAAAACCACTTACATTGTGTATCTGAGCTTAAACATGCCTCTGATATTAAACTGCTTTACAATTAGGAGCTTTGTCAAGAGGATCTGCCAAAATGTTTGGAGATCAATCTCACAATACCTGCAGAAAATTAAAGTCCTGCCAAAACTCTCAACAAAGTCCCCAATACTGTGTGAACCCAAATTGTCACCTGCAGTGGTGCACAAGAGTTCCTTTGCAAATCTGGCCATCAGGCAAGTTAATGCCAGACAATTCAAAGATACTCTTTCCTACCCTCAGTTTCATAGTTTGATTAGTGAATTTAATATGGTCAAAATTCTCTGAAGATCTGTGTATCTGTAGCTGCGGGATAATGTGTTTTTTAATTATTGTGACTTACATGAAGCTATGCTAATGTTTTATATGGGAATTGGACATGAATGTGGCATATTCCTAGGGTTTTCAATTTTACTTTGAATGTACATATTTCCCCTTTGTCTTTTCCAAGTAGGAATATTTATTAAAAGCTACAAAATGTCACTGCAATAAAAACCTGTAAATATCACCTGAGTGTGAAAAGGCCTGACAATTGACAGACATTAAGAATGGAAAATTCTATTTGTTATGGTCTTTTCTCTATTCAGCCTTCCACAGTCACGGAGAAGGCTACAAGCCATGACTGGCTTTTCAGATCACAGATTGGATTTCAGAATAAAAAGTACATTTCACTTTCATGGACATAATCAATTTTCTGATGAAAATATGATTCCAGACCTTGTTTAAGTTAAATCAACAATATCAATGTCTTACACCAAGGCTTATAAATGTTAGTTGTAGAAGATCACTACAGAATTAAAATGTGATGATTGTTAAAACTAACAAAAGATAGTCTAAGTCAGTATCTTTTAATGATGAAAATCCAGCCAGATGAAGATGAGGAGTATGTTGTACAAATATAACGTGGACCAAAGTTTTGTGTATTGATTTGTTTGCCTCTTTTACCTCTAGTGTTCCACTTCTCTCAGCGGTTCACCACGGTGGTCCCGGAGAGCTGTGTTTTGATCTTGTTGGGTCTGGTCTTGGGTGGTGTGGTCCTCATTGCCAACAAGAAACAGCTCTACCAGCTTGACCCAGGCCTCTTCTTCCTCTTCCTGCTGCCAACCATAGTGGGGGATGCTGGTTATTTCATGCCTTCCCGCCTCTTCTTCGACAACTTGGGTGCGATCTTGATGTATGCAGTGGTGGGGACTCTGTGGAACGCCTTCTGTACAGGCTTCTGCCTCTATGGAGTTAAACTGGCCGGGGTTATTGGTGAGTTAACGTGAAGTGGGACAATATTCTCTTACGCACTGAGGTTCCTTTACCTGGGCATTTGATTTCAAGAAAAAAAAAATACAAAACCTGCAATATGTAGAATGTTCTACATTTTCTTCAAAAGCCCATTCTAGGTCTCTGGTATATGTACCAAAAAAAGTAATGTGTATTAAATAGTCAAAATGTGTTGGACTATTACATTTTTGGTAAAACTGGTATAAGTAGTCTTTGGAAAGGTTTTTGGAAATATACTTTCATGTATCCTATATTTTATGTCCAAGTCTTGTTTAAAAACATTACAGTTTATTCACCCTCCTGCTTCTCATAACGTGTTAAAACAAGTGTTGAAACAAGTGTCGAAATATGTGTCGAAATAAGTGTTGAAACAAACCTTTCCTATGTGTCTGCAGACAGATGAGGCAAATGCTTGATGATGATTAAGATGTTTACGAAAATGTTGTATGTCTTTATTGTAGTCTTTCAAGAAAACTCTGTGCCTCTATCTACCACAACGTCTTGTAGAATTATTGTACCATCACTCAAAAACGCCTGCAAAAGCTGATGCCCTTTAGCAAGAGTTTGCCAAAGTTTTTTGTTTGAAATAAATGTGCCTGCTCTCAAATCGAAATGTCCAAAGACAAACTAATGCTCCAAACTGAACGATGAGTTCTGGTTAGTGAGATAGTGAGGTAGTGATGCTTGGGCTTTAGAGGATAATTCTCAAAAATCTGATTAGCAAATATTCTTCTATTAGAACATTCAAGTTTGACCAATGGGGATTTTTGGACAAACCAGTGCAACAATCTCTCTGAGCAGCAAAATTATTATTATTATTATTATTATAAGTAGTCTTTGGAAAGGTTTTTGGAAATATACTTTTATATATTCTATATTTTATGTCCAAGTCTTGTTTAAAAACATTACAGTTTATTCACCCTCCTCATTTACAGTTAGCGTGATCTCTCTGATCTCTTCTGAAACCTTTTGTTTCTACTTTATTTCAGTCAGCGCTAAAATCATCTCAAAATACGCACACAATAAGGGAACACAGCACCATGATTGCTGTAATAATTATGTGTGCTTTTGCGTGATATTGATCTTTGTAGGATCTACATGTCCTTGTGATGATAAGAATACAATAAAGCAGACATAAAGAAGACTGCCTTGTGGTTAGGTTAGGTTAGGTTAGGTTAGGTTCGGGTGTAATATGGTGGTATGGTCTTACAAAAGTCCCTGAAATAGCCTTCACTAACAGTACTGTATGTGTGTGTGTGTGTGTGTGTGTGTGTGTGTGTGTGTGTATATGTGTGTGTGTAGATGCTAAGGTAGAGGCAGGTCTAATGGAGTTCCTGCTGTTTGGAGCTCTGATCTCAGCGGTGGACCCTGTGGCAGTTATTGCTGTTTTTGAGGAAGTCCACGTTAACGAGATGCTCTTCATCATTGTCTTTGGCGAGTCACTCCTGAATGATGCGGTCACTGTGGTGAGTCACATGGTGTAGCAAAAAGCTGCAGTAAATGGGATTCCTCTTGTGTGTCTTCAGCCAGGTTCTAATTATTGGCAAGAAAGTGTGTAACCATACACAATCCAATTCTACACACTCTTACAATCTTTAGAATAAACTTTGAATGAATAGGATGAAATGCTTCAGATTACTAATAAGACCACAGCTGGAAGGAAGTGGGGAAGAAACATGACATGAATGGGCTGGATTGGAATATTGACTGGCACAATTCAGTATATAAGTGTCTCAATACTAGAAGATAGCTGGTGTTTGTTCATCTGTTTTACCTATATTTCCACATGGTCTTCTCTGGGCATATTATCAGTGCACTTTTTGGCATAACTGCTTTGTAAATGAACAAAAACGTGTGCTTAGTTTCAATATACAGCATGAATAGTACTGATTTAAAATCAGCACTGATTTACTGATTTAATTGATTTAAAAAATATACATTCAGATAATAAGTGAAATGTAAATCATTGTCCAGCATGAATAATGGATTGTTAACTAACTTCACCCCTCCAGTTTGAATGAATATGAAGAATGTATTCAGGTCCACATGAATACTAAAAGGGCTTTCAGACCAAACGCAGGGCTCAAAAGTGGGCATGGTTTTCTAAACTCTCCTGTTTTGTTGTTGTCTTGCCCGTGGTCAGTCACTAGCGCTAGCTCTGTTAGCACAAAGAAAGAATAGCCTGTGGGTGCATGAGATATTCAAGAGCCACTTACTTACTCATATAAAGGTTTGGTCAAAATGACCATGCATTCATAGTTAAAGACAGTTCGCAGTTCATCCCTACTGTTTGTAATCTCATTTTGATTTCAACTACACTGGTAAAAATCACTTCACAAGAGGAATGCAACATGAATTGTGTGCTACATCACATTTTATTTTTAACAAAAATAATAATAAATTATTTTGCTGATGCACATTACATCTTCATACCCGCTTTATATATATGTGTGTGTATGTGTGTGTGTGTGTGTGTGTGTGTGTGTGTGTGTGTGTGTGTGTGTGTTTCAAAGCGGCAGACTGAACACTAGCCTGCTTCGATGATTTGATTCTATTGGTTATGCGAAAATGCGTTCCACAGCGCGAAGCCATAGAAAATTATGGGATTTTGAAAGCCCCGTAATACAAATAGAGCTGAAAAGCAGGGAGAGTGTGACATAAGAATGTGCTGAACTGGGACATTGACTGCTACTGGTTGAGCACTCTAAAAAATGTAACTACATCATAATTGGATACCACAGTCTTATAATTATATTCATCGACAAATAATGCCATTACCTATTTTGATAGTACCGTGCTAACCTGGGATTTTGAAACCGCTTGCATAGTAACTTGATAACACAACTGACTCCTGTACTGTCCTCTGGCACAAGTGACCTATAAAGCCTTACATAAAAATACGTAGTTACAAAGACCCCCATTGAGAAGTAAAATTGCTCCTTTTTCAGACATCCTACTCCCTCAAACCTCACCAGCCTGCTCTATAGCAACCAATTGTTGAAATGATTTACCGTTATGCTGCTGACATAGTTATGTCATGACAAAAGCCCTCATATACCTTTCATCTTTCTTTTAAAGTGCACTTACAATAAAGCCATTTACATGGTGGAAAAGTTACACAGTGCCAGTAGTGCCATAGAAATGAATTTATTGGCTATATATTTAAACAAAGATCAAAAGTGTCTTTTACTTTTGTTGTTTGATGTCTACACTAAGTGCTGCTATTTGGCAGACATACTGGCAACGTGCTCTGTATTTGAAACTGAAATTGTAACATGCCAATGACCCAATAATACAGAAATATGACTGCCTGTAGTGTTCAATCAAGCCTTCTTGATTAGATGGCCTTTCATCTCAGAAACTGATATCAACTTTATAGCATACAACTAATGAACACTGCCTACCATCTGTTGTAAACACAGTGTGGAAGCAGGTACACTTTTGTTTCTTTAATATAGTGGAAAATACTAAACACACATATATGTCTGATTTGCACCTGTGCAAAAAACACAATAAAGAAGCTCCTGATTAAGTCATCTGTCCTGCTCCTACATTAATTATATAACTCAGACTGCTTTGCAATAAGGAAACACTTAACCATTGACTTAGATAAATGTCTAAGTGGGTGATGAATGTTTGGAGGGATCAAATCATTATAGCTCTGTCATTTCGGAGGTCGAGTTGGATGATGTGATTGCAAGTAGTTTCAGAAAGAAAGCGATTGCTAGAAATATTTTCACAAAATGCTTCAACATGCAGGGAAACTGGCCTGAAAAAAATGTAAAATGAGGCCATAAAAACATTGAGATTGTGTAAACTTATATTTTTAGCAGCTAATGCTCAGTTTAAGTGCGCTTATTGATGAATCAGCATATATTTTATATCCCTTCAGTTGTTAGATAGTAAAATTTGCAGTTAAACTCTGATTGGTTAAGGAGGGGTTTGAAGACAAAGTGATTTGATCATTCAATATCCTGAAATATTACCCAAGGTTATGTTATCTTGGACTCTTTTTGGTTTCACTGTACATTTTGTTTGAATATTTGCAATGAATTTCATTTTTTCTCAAGCTCTTGCTATGCTGCTGAACTGAACTGACCTTGTGATACGGTTCCTTAGAGATCCAGGTGAACATGCACGCCACAGCAAAGTGTTGGGGTTACAACTATTTCCTGCATCAAAAGAGATGAAAAATCACAGCCTACTCAACTTGGATACAAAAGGCACGTTCTGTTCACAGCTGGAACACACAATGCCAAGTAAAAATGTGGTACCTGAATATCTGCCTGAAAGCTTGCTTAAGATGTCTTTGTGTGGGCTGGAGCTGAAGAGTATTAAACCCTCAGACTGGTGCAAATTAATTATGGAAAATGCCATTAGTAATATTGTAATGGTGGATGAACAATGGCTACTCGTGAAGGCTTCCACATAAAGGAGTTTGTGTATACACACTTATAAATTAGTGCTGTTTAATAAATAGAATCGAATTTGTGGATGTACACATGTAGCTGTACATATAATGCCATGATAGTACAAACTGTGGGGAAAGATTTGGCAACATTTAGGTATACATTTGTAACATGTAGACATGTAAGTAGTTAAGAGACATATGGGTTGGAATTATTACATTTAATGTTAAGAGTGTTAGCAACTGTGAAACACTACAAAAGGAAATTTAACGAGCAAAGCAGTGTTGTATATAGTCTTGAAAGCTGTAAAATGATTTCTTCAAATGCGTGACAGCCCTGCTTAATAATGACTGCCTAAATGCTACACTAATCATTAGGGAAAAGGAAACACCATTAATTACTGTTGCAAACAAATGAAACAAATGATAATTTGGTAAATAAGTGGCTCAGTAATAGACAAATAGGTGGTGTCTGTTAATCTGTTTTACTACATGAGCTTTTTGTGACAAAAAATGATTGCACCGAGGCATAAATGCTTTGTAAATGCTAAAAAATGTCGTGCTTTCCTTCAGTACACTTATATCTGATTTATAATGTACATGCATTATATGAACAAAGCTTAATCTGTTCTTACAGCTCTAGTTCGTCCCTCAAGTCTGAATCCAATGGTCAGGGCTGCTGCTAGCATTCCCTGCTAAAAGCTGATTGAGAATATTTTAATGATTTCGTGCTGAAACTGTCTTGGGAGGCAAGTCACACTCTAGAGAGAGCAGGGGAACTCAAAGGGAGCCGACTCCGCAGCCTTTATTTATAGCTCAGAACAGTGGGAGCAGAAAGGGTTAAACACCACGTCACCACACAAGCTTAACAACAGAGACAAACCAACCCCAGGTACGCAGAACCTCCATGTCTCACACCCACGATAGGTCTGTGTACCTGCACCCAAAACGCAATAAACACCCACCCAAAACACACACAACATTTCCCAAATACACACAAATAACACAATTACCCCTAACACACAAAAATAACCCCCAAAATAACACACAAGAACACACAAATACAGTTCAGGGAGGGAGCAGTGCATGCTGGGAGCCCCTCCCCTCCTCAACTCCGTCACAGTGTTATGAATAATAATATGTGACACGGCCCTGGGATCATGATCCTTAATAGCGTTTGCCATCTTGGATTGTGGCAGATGTAGATGTACGTGCTTGTGGCTTATTGCGTTGCTGTTGTGCAGAGTAATCTCTCCTGCAGTTTTTGGATGGAGAGACTGATGTAGTGTAAGTAGCAGAATGCCCAGAAGGGGAAGCCAAGGTCACAAATTCTCCAAGGATTCATAGCCTGGGAGGCTGCTCTGTTTCTTACACAACAACACACAGATTGTGTAAATGACTGTAAAAGATGATCCCTCCTGCTACAAACACTTGAAAATCTCTTTTATAACTTGCCATTATCAAAAATTAATAGATACTACATTAATCAGTTAGCTGTACATCTGAATATTGTTTGAAATGTCTCGATTGTTGTCCTATTAATCAGCAAAATATTTATTAGCAGCATGTATAATGTCATTTTTTTTCTTCCAGTTTGTATTCATTCAGCCAGAGCACATCTCACTACTGCATGGGCGGTGCTTGTAATGATCAGATATTGTCTGTCATCAAAGCTTCTTTTAACCCTCATACTCATGAAGGTCACAACAACTCATTTATCAGTATTGAATACATGACAAGAGGAGATTGAGGCTGAGAGTCGGGCACATGCTTTCGTGACTGTGAACAGTGTGTTCAGCACTAAAACAGCCTGAGTAAAAGGCTGACGAACCTACACTTTTTGGCAAAGAGTAGGAGGCAGGCGGCTTCAGAGCACATTCATTTAGATGAATTAATGTGTTAGTGAATCAGAGACAGTCTGTGGGGGCTCTTGAGCTTTTAGTGAAGTATGTCTGCAGAGGACTATTAAGTCTCCTGTTAAGGCCCATGTGCTTTATATTGTCATGTAGAATGCCTCTCTTTGGCTATTATTTCCCATTTGTTAGCATAAGGATATAGACTGATGTGTTTCTGGACAACTGCTGTAAATATAGGCTCTGTATGAATACCAGCGCACCTCATGCAGATATTAATGTCTGTCTGGAGTTTAGGTAACCTGCTGACTATGCTGCATACATTTTATTGTCTCTCAGACCAATCAAGGTTACAACAACACGCTTGTCAGCTGAGCGATGCAGCAAAATGTGTATCTGTATGAATGTAGACAATACAGTTGGACTGGAGCTTAATGCAAGCTTTTGTTTTGACTCATACCTGATGGCAATTGAATGATCCACCAATTTTAAGATATTTTTCATAGTAATGAATGTCACAGCAATTTGTTGGTCTGTAGAGACAGAATGACGAAGATGCTGACATGCCTGATGCAGGCAATAGTGTCGGTTTTTGCTTCGTCCCATGTCTGCTGACCATTCAATTATCCAGCCATTCATCCATCCATGCATCTATCATATCCATCCATCCATTCATCTATTTATTTAATCCATCCTGCCGCCTTCCCACTGTTTGATCTCTGTCAGTGTGTTGGCTTTTCTCATCACCTGTCCATCTGGAGCTCAGGGCCACAAAAATGTTACAAGAGATGTACTGACCTGCTATTTAATATGGGATAAACTAACAGAACCCTTTTAATGTCATGAAGAGCTGCAAATCAGTCTAGGGGTTGTTTTTATATGTTATTAACGTTTTTTTATTTCTCTTGTGTATGGTCTGTAGGTGCTGTATAAAGTTTACATCTCTTTTGTGGAAGTGGGCCCCGGGAATGTCCAGACTGCAGACTATTTTAAAGGAGTTGGTGAGTGCGCACTACTTTTTTTCCCCCTGTAGAGTAGGACAGTTAAGTAGCATTGGTGCAAACATATTTTAAACTGACCCTTGATTTATTTGTTTTATGATAGATGTTCATTGATCACAGGGTAAGAAAATGATCTCTTGAGGGCTTCATGATGGGGCCAAATGATCCCTTATCTTCAAGGATATTTTAAGATATCCTCGAGTTAAAATGGTGTATCACACAGTGCGTCTGCATGGCCTGCCAGTCCCAGCACAGCTTAATGTAGATTTGGAAGTGTGACTTGCAATATGCACTCTTTGTCAAGTGGGCTATTAAGATATCAGGGATGGCAGTCCCTAATGGCAGTCAGATTACATTCTTTTCTGAATACATGTAATGATTAGCATATTAAGCAACAGACTTGGAATGTCCGTGTGTTTGAGGCTGAGGCTTTACTGGATAAGGTATTGGCCCTGCAGTCAGGAGGTTGTGGGTTTGAATCACAACCACTTGTGCAAGGTAAAATCCTCATGTACTGCCTCCTGGATGCCCCTCACTGGCAGCAGCCCACTGCTTCACTTGGTGCTGCGGTGTGTTCAAGCATGACTATAAGGGTAATACATTAAATATGTCATATTTTTTTTAATGTTTGGGGTCAAAAAGCTGGCCTTAGAATTCTGTCTTCATAAGGTTCCTGCCATGCCTCGGGGGAAGCTGATCTACCACAACTCAAATGAACCGTTTGTATCAGTACCAAAACCTTAAGGTGGTTTTATGTTCCTGATGGTTTTTAACGAGCAAACAGTGTAAACTGGTCAAGATATAAAAGCAGAGGGAACTCTGAGTGAGGGGTTGTTTGAAAAAAGAGATCTGATGTATGATTTATTGAATTGTTTACTGTAATAACTAGTAGTTGAATATATGTTCTCTGATTATTCTTATACTTCAATATTAGTTACTAGTCTCTGGCCTTTAGTTTTGCAAAAACACAACAAAAATATAGTTTTTTCCCCTCAAATTTATGAATAATAAATAGATCTTCTGTGGTATAAAATAATATGCATTTGAAGTTTTCCAACCACAGTACATTTTCCTTGCCTTGAGATGAAAAAAGACCCTGCTACAATACTGAGAAATGAGCACTAGGTGGATCACACAGTGCCAGCGGGTCCAATCACAAAGAGCCAAGCAAATGAAAAAAAGCTGTGGGGTGAAAAAGTCCTTGACCACCTCTAATAATGGCATTGTAGATACAGGGTCACAGTAACCGTAAACGTGAAATGTTCAGTTTTTCCACTTATACCAGGTACATTTGACCAGTTACAACATGTTTTATTTGCAGATTTTGCTTCTTTGTTTGACATTTGCAACTGTGATTAAAAAATAGTAACTACAACAAATAGTTAGCCAAATAATTTGTATAAATACATAGCTAAAATGTGTACTAACCGATTTAAACTACTTCTAGATCTTAAATTAGGTTGCATAGATCTTCTGATGTGATTTAATTTGTGACGGTTCGAGTGTTGTCTGAAATGGCTATGTGTACTGGTGGTACATTTCCAGTATTATATCTGACCACTAATAAACCACATGTAAAAAGCCTACTCAACCTTCATGAAGATCTGTTTGTGGTTTAACCAGGCTGAGAGTAGATTTGGTGATGGGTTTTATAATGAAAACCATTTTGACTATTTGTCGATTGACTGTTAAACTTCATTGTGTGTTTGGAATGTTAGCCGGATAATTACCGTACTAAAATCAATAATCAAAATGTGCACTTATTTTGCTAAACTCTTTCTTTTGGGTTGTATGCTTAAATGGGTCTTTCAGCCTTATTGTTGCTGTTTGTATGTGTAAAACATTTGATTGATTTCTGAGAGTAAGTTATGCCCCTTCCTCAGCCTCCTTCCTCATAGTCAGTATTGGTGGGACCATGGTGGGGCTGATCTTTGCCGTTATCCTGGCCTTCATCACACGTTTCACTAAGAAGGTGCGGATCATCGAGCCGCTCTTCATTTTTCTGCTGGTGTATCTGGCTTACCTGACGGCTGAGCTCTTCTCGCTCTCTGCCATCTTGTCGTGAGTACACACACAGACACGCACACACACACACAAACACACAATTTGACATGCACATAGCGTTGGACCACACTTACTACTCTAATGTCAAAATGTGTGTGTGTGTTTGTGTGTGTGTGTGCAGATGTTCACAAGTCATTTTTACCATGTTCAAGTCAAGTCTCAATTATTTGTGCTCGAGTCCATAAATGTAGCGGCTCTAAATATAATTGCTGCATTACAAACGGCGACTCTAAGTGTGGGATTTTTGAGCTCTAAACGTTGGTTACTTTAAATCGTTAAAAATGGTTGTTCCTTAACAGGGGGCTGGACTGCATGCTTTGATTTTCCCTTACCTACATGGAGGTATTGCCTTCTATTATATTAAATGTAAATGTAATTCATTAAAATATATCTCTCACTCTAAATGTGAAAGTTAAATAGGGCTCGGTGACTCCTTTCCAAAGACCAAAGTAATGGGACAGCCGGGCGAGATGAATGGTTTTATATCTCTGGATTATAGCAAATGAGGTTTTAATGGTAAGAGTGCGAGAAATAAATATTTCCATGAAATGAACATTGTTTACGAGTTATGACTCACGAGACACAACACCCAAGTCCGAGTCGAGTCTCAAGTCGTTGAGGGCAAGTCTAAAGTCAAGTCACAAGTCTTTGTTTGTGCGATTATTTGTGACTATAATCCGAGTCTCAGACTCAAGTCCCCATCTGTGAGTGTGTGTGTGTGTGTGTGTGTGTGTGTGTGAGAGAGAGAGAGAGAGAGAGAGAGAGAGAGAATGTATGAGTCAGGGAGAGACCGAGAGGAATGGACACACTGAGTTATGACTTATGAATTCCTTGGAGGGATTAATCTTCCTTCACATTCCTTCAAACCTTTCCTTTCCGCAATGTGTGTGTGTGTGTGTGTGTGTGTGTGTGTGTGTGTGTGATCTATAGATAGATTTACACACATACATAGATACGCAGTTTTTGTATAGTGTACAGTTTATTATTGTGAGTAACAATGCTAAGGAACACTTTCCTACTTTTCTTTCTCCATATGAAATGACCCCTGGGATTCCCTGTGTGTACTTGAGTGTAGGAGAAGTTTGGACAGGCTAGATTTCAGAGGGTAGATGTTGGAGAAATCATTAAATTCACTGAGCAAATGTAGAAGGACGGATGGCATCTGCACATGTATGCCTGTAAATGCATGTAGGGATTGTGTTGACTGAAGACTGTAATTATCTAAAGTGTTGACTGTATGTTCTGCCTAACCGGGGGAACCTGTGCGGGTGCATTTTTTGCACAGGCATCCGTGTGTGTGTGTGTGTGTGTGTGTGTGTGTGTGTGTGTGTGTTTGGTCTAATCGCCCGTGTGTCCGAGTGCTGAAAAGAGCCTTTGTCTCGGTGGAGCTCTGAACTGTAACTGTCCGGCTGCATTGTCTGTTGCTTCCTGGACGTATTAAAGCGAATGGAGACCAGAATCTCCTCCAGTTGGACGATCTCTCTCTCTCCTTCTCTTATAAACTGACCACTCACATAAACACCGGCCTGCCCTGAGTGTTCCTAAAGAGTGCTCGAGCAGAACCTGTGTGTGGAAAGTGCTGCTGGTCTCCATGTTTTTGAAGGAACATAAAATCCCAAACAGCGTAGCCTTTACTTCAAAGTTCTTTTTTTTTTTGTTGCAACAGATTACTTTCCAGCCATGTGGGCTTCTCAGGAGGGTGAATGTTATTTAATATAGTTTGGCATTTGGGTCCGAATGGAAGCCTTCTGGCTTTTCCTCTTGACCCATTTTTTTTATTTTCTCGTCCGTCTGTCTTGTCCTCAATTTGTTTACCTGCCGTCTAACAAAGATGGCACCCAAAACGTTCATATGGAGCAAAAGAGCTATAATTGTGTCCTTAAAAGGTTTCAAAAGAAACCCCAACTTTTAAACATGAACCTTTTATACAGTTACACCTAATGTAAACATTCCATGCCAGACATGAACACCCAAACCTAGAACGTTTAGAAACTTTTTTTAGCTTTTACTGGTGTTCAGCGCCATTCCCAGGCAATAGATGATACTGGTTTTGGCCCAGCCAATAGGAGGAGTAGTTATAGGTAAAGAAAATCAGGAGGGTTTCATTGTTTTGATAAAGAGTCAGGTGGTTTCGGAGTAGCCAATGGCTGATTGTTTTTAAAGTTCACAGTGTCCCAGAAAAGCTTTTGAATTGGTAATGAATCAGTTGGTTTTGGAGTAGTAGATGAATTTGGAGTTCATGGTTTTGGATAAATGAATGCAATGCCATGCGTTTTGATTCCAGTGACCGATAAAGAGGTTCTGAACATTTCAGAGTCAGAAAACTGTTCTGATCCTAGAAGAAAGGGCTTAATTTCTGCTTTAAGCTCTTTTAAGGGTCCCTCACTTCAGCTGTTTAAAATCTTTTCTGTTCTTCTTGCACTCAAACACCCTAGAATGTTTCGAATGGTGGTTTTGTTCGCGTTCATTAATTCCCAGTCAGTAGCTTGGTTTTGGACCATTACATGGGAGGAATAGTTTTGAGGGGAGCAAGTCAGGAAAGTTCTCAGTGGGATGAAGGTTTCATCTGGGGGAGGGGGGTTCATTGTTTTGATAATGAGTGGAGGGGTTGGGTGGGTTTCAGTATAGTGAATGATGCCCCATTTGAATGATTGTTTTTGACTTGTACATAATGTGGCTCTGCAGAAATAAGACAGGTTTTTGGCCATTGTTGCAGTTTCGGTTGATTGTTTTGGGCCGGTGGAAGAATAAAGCCAGGAGACGGTTTTGGACAAATGGACCCTGCGGATACTTTTGGACGTGTAGGGGTAGATGGCTTTGGGTTCCGCGGATGAGGAATGGTGGAAACGGTTGTGGGTTTACGATAATGCAGTTCGAGGTGGTGGGTTTGGACTGGTGGAAGCTATGGAGTGGGAATATAATTTGAAGGCCAGTACATGAAAACAGCATCTGCTGAAGAGTCTGGCCAGTAGATCATTCTGTGTGAGAGTTAACAGTATAAAATAGGGCTGGGTAGTCATTGGCTGGTTTGATTGTAGTAAATATTGCAGATTGGACATGGTGGTGATGGTTTTGGAGCTTGGCCTGTAAAAGTGCGCCTGTGGCCGCGGAGGCAGAATCGCCGATTCGGCATGTTCCCCCTCTTTCTTCTTCCATTGACGTCGCTTCCAGCCAAAGCCAGTGCGCCGCCAAACCACACGCACTAATGCAGCGCAGATGCTCCCTGCTCCTTTTGAGGTCGGGAAGAGTTGTAGAATTGTAAAACGTCCCCAGGACGTCTCTCCGTGTTCCAGACGGCCCCGTTAAACCTGAAAGGATAATGAACATGAGAACTGGCATGAGAGGTATACAGTTTTCTGGAAACTCAATGATCATGCAGCAAAACTGGCATCTTCCTGAGTTCATAACGACTTAATCAGTCCATTGGCTAGCACTCATCTATAGCCAATGATCCTGACAAATATAACCCAAATTTAAGAACCAGAAATGGACCGTTTGCCCTTCTGCTGTTTCTGGGATTCCAAGGGAGTTGGTGGGCTTTGCATTAAACGGATCTAATGAGTGGAATTGAAAGAAAGCACATTGAGGGTTTTTGAGTTAAGAGTTACTTTAAAATTTTTTAGACCGACTGTATTAAACAGTTGCAGATCTTTTGCACATACAAGACGTATTTACTTTCTGTCTGACTGCTAATGCCACATTTACACAGTTTTCGCATGTTAAGCAATGACCTGATACTATAATTGCATATTTATCTTCTAGTGTATAGTTTCTGTTCATAGTTTTATATTTGTGTCTTGCTGTACTCTCTCTGTATACATTTATAAAGCCAAGATTAGAAAGTTTACTTTGACTACATGATGTGTTTGGGAGGAGTTGGCTGGAGAAGTTGACGTGTGAGAAGGTCTGGATCACACCCTCCATTCCAGTTCATTCCAAAAGTGCTGGATGGGGATGAGGCCTCTGTGTGGACCAGTCAAGTTCTTCCACACTGAACTCCTCCAGCACGTCTTTATGGAGCTCTGTTTGTGCACTAGGACACAGTCCTGCTGAAACAGAAAAGGTTCTTCTACAAACTGGGTCCACAAAGTTGGAACATGGTGTTTTTTAAAATGTCTTAGTCTGATGAAGCATGAAAATCGTCCCTCAGTAGAAGTAAGGGGCCCAAACCCTGAGGTGTGTCCCAATACCAGTAGTATGACCCACTTCTTCATTTAGTTTTGATCCGGTCTAACTCACCTGGCTGGAATCCTGAAACGGTTTTGAAGCCCCTCATTAGTTGGATCACATGGTGTGCTGGAGGATGGAAGTGTGGGGTGGATCTGACATATTTTCTTTCGCAATAACTTTCTGAGCCATTCCGACCCAGTAAAATGTAGTTTTGGTTAAAATAAAACGTGTTTCTGAACATATCTTCAGTTTGTTAGCTTTATGATCCATCATCAGTGGCACAGACTTCAACTAGCTTATTCTTAAACACCTTAAACGGTTTCTAATTACCTTTTTGTTATATAAAATAACTTGCTAAGACAAGATTATATCTGTAGTCCATTATCATGCACAAAGACCATTTAATTTGTATACAGGAATAGAATAAAGTATTAAACATAAGAACATTAGGGAATATAAACATAAGAATACACAGCAAATCAATAAAAGATTAAATAGAAGTGCTTAAATAGTAGGGCTGCCCTCAAATAGTCGACTAAACGTTAGTCAATATGAAGAAGGCTTAGTCGAATACGTTTTCATTAGTCGGTTTGTGGCAAAAAAATCACGTGAAGGTACTCAATCAGTCTGCGCAGTCAGTTTGTGACATCAAAGCAACGCGAGAACAACGCGATCTCGTGCCTCGAGGTTTACCAAAGCCATTAGGTGTTTCTCAATGTCAAGGATCCTTCCTTGGCAGGACACGTCCTTCCAAGTCACTTCCTTCAGAGGCTAGGCGAG
>JBBKCR010148462.1:0-18666 GCA_037577295.1 Ladigesia roloffi
GTGTGTGTGTGTGTGTGTGTGTGTGGCGGGGGATGGGGTTGTCAGGCTGAGAACATTAACAATTTTGAAAAGTTTACCCTCGATGCTTTCAGCAAGAAAAGCAAAAAATAGATCACCTTGTTTCCTTCAACTTTAATAATGAAACCTCTCTATATGGGGAAAATAGAAAGTATCTACACTGTTAACCAACCATGACACTCAAAAAATCCACCTAGGTGATAAATGTTTTTCTTTTAGTGAGTGGTGGTGGGGTACTTGCCCTTAAAAACATTAACAAAGCATTAAAAAGTTATTGCTTGACACATAATGCTAAATTACATTATGTTCATGAGAGCAGTTAAATGGCTCTTATTGCTGCAAAGCCTTCAATCTGTCTCATTTTTACACATGAGCAGAGAAAGGGTGAGAGAGTGGGGAAAACTCTTCAGCATAACCAATTAAGTTCTGAGATTTACTCTCACATGAAAGGCTGACCTTGCAAAATCATGCTTCATGCTGCCATAAGGAGTCCTGACTTATGCAGAATACAGCCACCAGTGGAGGAAATCAAAGGCCTTGGTTACGACCTAGATTGCCTAGGTTTAGCCTGGGGCATGTATAAATACACTTAAAGGCAAACATCTAAACATATCACTATAAGCACTTAGCTAACGTTAGTATAAATACGGCTCATTGTCCTAATGACTGAAACCTGCACTTGATCGTGCCTCAGCTTTAGAAAGGTGTGAGGCATTTCACGGTGCACTGTTTTGCTCTTCACTTGTTTCAGTTTGTGGCAGTCTAGTCATGCTGTGAACATTACTCAGTTTCATTCACAATTTCAAACTTGCACTGCCCTGCTCTTCACTGGTTTCAGTTTGTGGTATGCAGTACAGCCACTGCAGTTTGGGTTGCCAAATTCCAGCCTGCAGGAACATATAAACTTCTAAACATGCTGAGCTCGAAGCTGTTTTCTTCCGAACATTCTGAGGCTCCATAATCCCAGTTACTGAAGACTAAGACCACATCCATTATCTCAATGACCATAATCACAACAGAGCAGACAAAGTACAACTTGCTAAATCTTAAATAGCATCCTGTCAGAGTGGCTGGGTGAACAAACATTCATTTGTGAATTATTCAACAACAACAAAACACTCGACGAAAGCATATGGAAAGTTGGTTGACTAAGTAAGACAGCTCATAGGTTAGGTAGGCATCTGAACTTCTAGCCTGAAGCAACAAAAAAGGACCAGCATCCCTATTTAGCAAGCCTGCCAGGTTAGCTAAGCTAGCTCCTGAATAAACTTTGCTTTTTAAACGTTCCTTTTTTAGAGAGCCAGTGATTTAATTACTAACTGTACAACTAAGTGTGAAAACTAAATACAGCACTTTGTCATCTTAGCTGATTCTGATCTAATGAGCTAAACTGTGAATTTACTGTTAAAATGTGGCGAGTTTTGGTTTGTGCCGATGGAGAGAGCAGCTGGTTCAGTGATGGGTGGGAGAGAGAAAGATAAACGAAATAAGAGAAAGGCAGCAAGATAGAGAAAAGAAAAATAGACATAAAGAGAGTAAAAGAATGAGAGATGAAGAGAGACAGAGCAGGTAACAAGAGACAGAGAAAAGCAACGGAAAGACACCTAGAGAAAGAAGAAATGGATCGAGAAAGACACCGAGATACAGAAAGAGACTGGTCTACTGACTGGTCTATTTTGTTAAAAAATAAAGAAAGAACGCAAACAAGGGCACATACTATTCTATATTTACGACAGGTCATATGTAAAGGCCAAAAAGAGAAAATAAGGCTTGTTTAAAGAGCTGTCTGTTAGGTGATGAGAGCACTGAAGAGAAGTCAGCCGTAAGAGACTCTCCAGGATCGGCCGTTCTTACCTCTCCGAGTCGCAGCTTAGCTTAGCCTAGCTCGCTTAGCTTTGAAAACCCGTTGATTTGCTCTGTCCAGGGCTGTCATGCGGCTTCACACGGCAACTACAACGCGCTCTGCATGTTTGCTGATGTTCAATGCATGTTTATTCGTCTTGCTTTAACTATATTATGATGTTTATGCCGTTTAAAGCAGCTAAAAACTCGATGGACGTCGAGCGTTCCCACCTCCCAGTCCGTCAGATTGGAGCAGCCCGAGGTAACGGCATCGCGAGTCGCGCTCTCTGATTGGAGGAGGTCACTGTCAGGACCTGCCCTCCATGCCTCGCGATTTGTGCTAAACTGACCGATCGTCACCCACATTGTAAGATTCTATTCACTAAATTTTCTGTCAATCTAATCGTACCCCTCAGGAGCCGGACCCCATTGGCTGAAAAGGAACAAAACCTAGCGGTTTCTGGCATTATATGAACAAAAGTATCGGGACACACCACTTTATAGTTGAATTCAAGCGTCTCAGTACTATTCATTGCCAAAGTGAATAAAATCAAGCATTCTAAGACATTATGGACAATGTAAACTGTGTGGACACAGTGTTTGTGGAAGGTCCATAAAGACATGACTGGATGTGTTCAGTGTGAAGCAACTTGACTCACCCACAGATAGCCCTGACCTCAACCACATCCATCACCTTTGGGATATACTGAAAGGGAGATTGAGAGGCCATGCCTTCTCATCCAGGATCAGTGTCTGACTTGACCTTCTGGAAAGACTTCCAATAAGAGTGGAAGCTATAATTGCTGCAAAGGGGGGATCATTTTATGAATTTGAATGATGTTATTAAAGTCCCTGTTGGGGTAATTTTCAGCGTCCATATTTTTTAAGTACACTACTAAACACATGCATGTCCCTGCAGCTGAAAACAATGTCACCTTGCTTTTACCTCAACTCCAGCGTAGATGTTCAAAGCTAGAACATGAACGTGAGAGTACTAAGCTGGACAGGAACAACCTTTTAAGAAGCATCAAGTTAATGTCTTAGAATAACTTAGCAAAAGTCCTCGAAATGTGGAAAATATTCAGAAACAAATGTAAGGACCTTACTTAAAAAGTGGTTGGTCATTATAAAGAGGAATTTTGTAAAGCTCATCCAATATTTTTACATTTATCAAATTCTCTCTGTATGATCATTCATAGTATTTTATAATTATTTACCTAAAAACCTTGGGCATTTTTTATCATATTATATGATCTGTAATATGTGTTGTCAGCATTTCATTTTATTATTATTATTATTTTGAGATATAATACTATATAGTAAAAAATAACTATGAAATATACCTAAATGTGTTTAGGGGGGTTGAGGTCAGGGTTCTGTGCGGGCCAGTCGAGTTCCTCCATACAGAACTAATCCAACCATGCCTTTATGGACAACTTTGTTCACAGGGGCACAATAGAAAAGGCTCTTCGTCAAACTGTGTCCACAAATTTGGAAGCTTGGCGTTGTCCAAAATGTCTTGGTATGTTGAAGCATTAAGATAGCCCTTCATTGCAAGAAGTGTAGTCCCCAAACCACGAAAAACAGGTTTGTCCCAATACTTTTTACCACATTGTGTATGTATGCATGCACGTATTTTATTTGAGTTTAGTTTTCAATAAAAAATGAAACAAAAACGTGTGCGCCAAAGCACAGTCAAAATGAATGCCCTATAATTGCGTCAGTGCTGGTGAAAACTCGGATGTCTGATGTCCCAGTGTCAGACCAGGTTGGAGTGTCTGTTTCTCTCCAGTCTGGAGGCAGTAGGTGGCAGTATGTGTGGCTCTATCAGCCTGAATCTCTACGGCTCAGAGGCAGCGTTCACTTCCAGGTTTTGGTGGTCTGTAGAGGTCGCGTTCAGCAGTGTTGTGTGTGAATGTGTGTTTGTATGTCAGTGAATGTAAAACTCGTGTAAGCTGTGTTTTAATTTTGACACAGTGTTTGACTTGAATTAGACAAGGTAATAATGTCTCAAGCTTCTTCAGGATTTAACCAAAATCGGACCCCACAGGTAATAATAATTCTCGTAAAAATCATCATAGTAATAGTGTTTTGCAAACCTAGGGCTTCAGAAAGAGCACAGAATGTCTTCTTCTATTTGGCGCATGAAAATAACAAGATGTTATTCCAAATTGATTGTGGTAAAACATTTGTTACTCCTGGATTTAACGTTGCCGCTGTTTTTTTAAGTTCAATGCAGTACTTTGTCGGCTTATTTCTTAAATAAGTTTAGTTCAATCGTTCCAACTTTATTTTGGCAGGACATTTGTACTCCTGGATCGAATATTGTTCTTATTTAAAAATGGGATAATGCTTTGTAGTAGTAATAGTTTCCGTTCCAACTTCGGTACTATCGTTGTTACCACAGATTTCATTTTGTCTGTGTTTTTAAATTTTTAAATGGCAATAGGCATTAAAGTAATGATTCCCATTTCTTTACATCAGCTCTGACATTGCTCAGCCTTTGGAGTTACTGTAGAACCGTCAATATATTCGGCGCTGTTTGTGTAAAGACTTAATCCAGAAACTTAATAAGCCTACCCCAGAAAACCTCTACCCTGCTCTACCTCCCAGTGTTATGACGGACAGCAGCAAAGTATTCTTAATAAGATAACTAATGTTTTTTCCTTTCTGACAGTTCATAAATTATCTTGAAGTTTAAAACATTATTATATGCGATATCTTATGTGAAATAGTCTTACTATGTGCTCTATCCTGTGAAGTTTTCTAAATGTGTATGGAATAATTTCATTATTTACCATAATTTATGTTTCGCAATGTGAATCTCTTCACTCATGTCCATATTACCTATACAGTATATTACTGATCTCTGCTAAATGCAATAATATACTCCTAACTACCATGTGTGTCATTAGAAATGTCCTTAATTGTTACTTATCTATAGTATTTAGACCAAGCATTTGTGTATATAGCAGTATAATTCAAATTGTAGTTTTTTCAACAGATTTGTTTTTGTCTCTGTGTCTGTGCTTTCGGAACAAGCAATGTCCTTCTAGATCAATAAAGTTATCTGATTTTGTTATACCCAGAGTCCTTTAGGAGTGTCCTATATTCCCACTGAAGACGAAAAGCGTGTCTTTAAAGAATGCAGTCGGGAGAGCTTCTGGTATCGCTGTGAGTCAATATGCCGTTATTATGGGGGTAGATTTACATTGTTTTGAAATTGTGCACTAGTGCGAGATGTTCAGATTTTTTATGTTTTTTTCCCAGCTGTGCCATTTTCAGCTATAGCAATTGCAGTCACTCAGATGATGGTATCTAGAGGTGAGTAGCTTTCACAGATTCTTTTCTCATTATCTGCTGCATTTTGGATTTTTTGGGGCAACTAATTTTGGGTGGGCCTTACTGTGGATTTCTCTTTTCTCAGGGGTCTTATCGCCATCCCCAAGGTTTGGTTCCCTACCAAAAGTTGCAAGTATGTAACAACGAGCATATTTTAAATCGGTGGCTCCTAACCCTGGGACTGGAGTAACCCTCGCTATAGGTACACTTATTAAAAAATTAATTTCAGAAGCTTGAATAAGATGCAGACTGCCTCATCGAACACGTGTATTTCTATTCTGATCAACGTTTGTCTTCACACTCTGTTTGGCACCTTTCAGAATGCTAGCTCTCCCAGTAACACTGAACATATATGCAATAATCATAATTTACTAGAGGGTTTTAAACTTCTTGATATATTAGTTCCACAGTACCTACTGAGCTGCACTGTTAGTGACTGAAAGCTGCAGTTAGGATAACTAGGAAGACAACCAGAAATCAAAAATTACTTTTCTATATTTTGTTAACTTGTTTATTTGCTTTGCCGATTAATCAAAACACAATATTTTAATAAAATCTGTTGTCATCTCATTATAAAGTTTTGATGACAACCCTTGTTTCACCTCCCCCTCCAACAATCTCACTACACAAAAAAAATAACAGGTATGACTTTGTAACACCAGGTTTCATTTGGAAATGGGTCACAGTACAAAAGGGAGATGTAAAAGCTGTAAACCTGCTGCGAAAGAAGACATCACATATATAATGGCATTAGGGCAGTGTAAACTGGATGAATGCTAGTTTTTTCTTTGCTTGCTGCACTTTTGTGTGTGATGTTTATTCCATGCCATAGTAGGAAATCCTCCCATACAGTGTGCAGGGGAGGGACACTCCAAGGCCAGAGTTAGGAATCACACTTTATGCTACGCTTATTTTCACCATTGCATTACTTAGATTAAATTTATAACCTCACCGAAGGTATCTGTGTGCAGTTGCTGGCCTGTTTGGATATATGGGAGGAAAGGTCTCCTATATGAAGGTTTGTCAAGAAAAGTTTAAAAACTTGGAGAACTCACCACTTGGAGAAGCACTCCGGCAAGGACGCCTGCGTCATGTACCGGCTGAGTAAGGACTGCACATTCAAAGTTTGAATCCAACAGTTTTAATAAATCTTTTGGCTTTATTTTCACCTGTGATGTATAGCATTAGTTTCCAAACTAGCCCATGGAACCACTATGATATAGAACTGCATACTTACTATAATCACTCTCTTGTACTTGCTCTTCTGGCTATTCAGGCTGAACCAGTCAGAGTTTGCAGATCCAAATGCTGCAGTTTCTCAGCCATCAGGGTTTGAGACAGCGGCCCAGTCCACAGAGGACTCTCAACCAAATCCCTACAGTAGTTACTCCAGTGACTACCCCTACAGCAGCCCTTCTTCCACATATGATCCATCCTTTTCAAGTGAGCCTGCACCATACAGGGATGACATCGTCCCTCAAGGTAAAATCGTTTTGTTTTCATTGTGCTCATTAAAGTATTCTTGAAGTAGTAAAAGGAAACTGTCCACTTTGGAATTAAAAAAATTTGATTAAAAAAAAACTAATAACCCCTGCAGATTTGTGGGAAGTGCAGATATCCATCGCATTTTTTATTTCGTGCCAGTTTAGAATTTCATTTATTTTCAGTGCTAAATTATTAATAATAATATACTTTGCTAATTTTGTAACAAATATATATGTAAATTAATTTCCATATAAAATATAACAGTATACAATTGTTTGTGCTGTCAAAAGAGCACAAAGTGTATATAAGAATGGGATGGTGAAATATCCAATCAGAGAGCCAATCAGAGAGCATTATTCATTTCCCCTTGCTGCTAATTGGCTGCTGCTCTGTGAGGACTTCTTTAGCAGGTGCAGTACAGAATTCCCTCATCAGAACAGTTTCGAGCATGGAGCTATATTGAGTTTATCTTTAACATTTTTTAAAGGTAATGTATTAAGCTGAGTTTAAAAAGAAATATAAGTACTTGGGAGCATTTTTTTCAAATTTTATATGCTCTTGTAACATACCCCCCACAAATTTCAGGGTTCAAAAATTGCCACGCTACCACTTTTAATGAAACATACCCAAAGTCTCTCAGTGAAGAAAACCATTTATAGCCATACATAATTTTTAAGCAATATCTAGTGTTCTTTTGGGAATATTGTTGATTACTGCTAGATGTTAATATTGATGTTAACATTTACTATCCTGTAGCTCCGCTTTACCAGGACGACGATGCTCCTAAGAAAAAGAAGGTTCTGTATGAGGAGCTTCGCAGTAAAAACAGAGAGAACTATGAGGTCACCCTCACACAGAAGACTGAAACACATTTGAAACCACAGGCTGAGGTTTTAGCACCAAAGAAAGAAGGTGAGCTGTTCTTAAAGGAAATTACCAGCAAAATGGACTCTGTGGGGTGGTGGTTTCATAGTTAAAACTGTCTTTTTTATTCCACAATGGCCAATAGATATGCATTCGGTACTGCAACCATTATGGAGAGAACACTCCATAGCAGTTTAATTTCTACATGACATATGGAGTCATCCATTGTTGTGCTTTTATGGGAAATGTGAATATTAAGTTTTTATACTAAACAATGTACATTCAAAAATAAAATGTCGCTGTTGGAACAAGCCTGTTATCTAAAAAGACAAAAGCAAGCAAGTTAATATGACATGCGAACATGTGAAAATATTTTTTTAACCATTTATTCATTATAACAGTTTGTCATGATATTTTGACAAATTGTAGTCAAATTCAGTTTATCTATTTATAAACCGAATGGCTAAAAAGCAAATAGAATCTTCTGACAGCTATATTTTTGTCTGTTTAAAATAAGATAAATGGTACATAATGGTTCATAAAGGCTTGCAAAGCACCAACAGAAAGCATGACATTGTAAAGACTGAACTTAGTTACAATGATGTTTCCATTACCTCACTAGTTTCCTAATCCAATACACCTGGGCCTGGGCATCCCAGAACAGGGGTGCTGGTCTATGATCTGTTCCTGTTAGTAAAGATAATTTCTAAAGCAAAGAACTTTATCTTAGATTACTATTGCCCTTTTTATGTTTATTAACGTTGGCCTTCATTTAACAAACTCCCCATGAACTGTGTTATATGTGTTATGAAAATTAAATGACTGTAGGAGCCAATTACAAATGGGCTTGTTGAACACGCAACTTACTTTTGAAAAAGAGTTTCAATTTCCATTCATTTTTAAGATAATAAAGCACCTCATGTTTTCTTTTGTCTCATCAGTTAAAAAGACCAAGTACGGTGATGTTTGGGATGACGAATAAGACCACCCTGGCTAAGTCTAGTCTACAGTTCCTGTGGCACGAGTATCCAGCAGTGTGCATTCGGCCATTTCAGCAGACACTTCAGGCACTATAGTGCTGCGAAGGCACGAAGTTGCACTTGGCTTTGTGTGGGCCCTGTTTCTGATAAGAAAATAAAAAGCAATACCGATAGATTCAAAACCACAGTCTTTTTAGTTTTGGAATTTTATATCGAGAAATGAGTGCAGATTTATATATATATTTTGTTTCATCTAGTAGCTTTTGAATTATGTTAGGATGTACAGTGGGTATAGAAAAGAATAACCCCCATGAAATATAACTGATCACCTTCTTCACTGCACAACAAGCAAATTAACTGGTTTGATTTTTTCAGCATAAAAACTGCCATTCCTGGAGCATTCCAGATTTGGTAGCACAACTGAAAGCAAACTACAGGTGGCAAGGGACTGTCATAAGATCTAAGGGGTTGAGTTACGGACATTTACGGCATTTAGCCTTTTATCCAAAGCGACTTCCATTCCTAACTACAAGCAACTTGGAGCAACTTGGGGTTAAGGGTCTTGCTCAGGGACCCAGTGGTGGTGTTGGGGGTAGGATTCAAACCCAGGATCTCATGGTCCAGAGGCAAGTGTCCTACCCACTGAGCTACCTCCACCACGGACAAGCACGAGATTGACACAAAATAAATCGAAGACTTAATTCATACAAGAGTGGTGAAGTCTGTATTTAAGAGTGGTGAAGTCTGTATTTAAGAAGTGGAAAAGTGTTTCATACTACTAGGACCTTCTCAGATCAGGTCGTTCCTCCAAACTGGATGGAAAAGTGAGGAGGAAACTGATCAGAGAGGCTATCAAAAGGCCAATGTCATAATTGTTTATTGTGTGGAAGTTTTGGAAGGAAAAAGCCACGCTTCATGAAAGGACAGATGACGAAAGAATTTCTCTTGGGATAAATGAAGTTCTTCCTTATCTTATGAGACCTAAATCCAGCGATTTGGTCCCGACCGCAAATGGCACATCTGGCAGAAAGCCAGTTTGGCTTACCATCCAAAGAATGTTGTACCTATAGTAAAACATGGATGGGGTGGCTTCCTGTTGTGGAGGTGGTTCTCTGCAACAGAGACTGTGGCACTCATCAAGAGAGAAGTCAAATCCTGCTGCCTCCGGCCAGAAACCTCCATCCATCTCAGTGATTGTCTTCTCTTTAACCATTGTTGCTATTGTTTTTTATTTTATTTTTACCATTTACAATGAGCACAGCTTTGTTTTGTGTTTGTTTATTCATTTCAGTCTCCAAATCAACTAAATTTGAATATTTTAAAGAGGGCGGTTCTTTTCTACACCTATTGAATGTGCTTTTCTTCTGTAAGGGAAAGATTCTCGGGTAAAACGTGGTCACTAAATGCATTTTGCTTCTAATTGAAATGCTGTTGAGAAACATTCACTGTCTCAAACAGGTCATGATTTGTTTGCTTGGGGAACAAGCCATAAATATAGTATCACAGAACAGCTTTAAAAGAGGTCATTATAATTTGAAGTATAAATTATACAATTTCATCCACTTTTTACTGAAAAAGGGCAATATCACACGCTTTCTGACACAAAAGGGTTTGATGTTTAAAGCAGGTATTCTTATCTCTTAATTGCATTCTGTATGATTTCTTAAGTGAATTTTCTGTACAGGATCTTTTGTGCAGGATCGGTGGAAGCTGCTGCTCCAACACAGGGATAAATCTAAACCTGAGAATGTTTTATCAAGTCTACACTTTTGAAACATGTTTTCATCTGTATGTAATATTCTTACAGTAATTAATCATGCAAACAACATAATTAAATTAGATTGTTTTCAGGAATCCATGAGTGATGTGCTTGCTTTATTATATGATTAATGCAGAAATAAATTCTGTATCTGAAAAACAACGCACAGTGCATGTGCAATGCACCTCAGTAATAATTAATACCAGCAATAGCAATAATTGCCTCAATGGACACAATCCTAATAATCGAAAGTTTTTATGCTTTGTTTTTTATGTCCGCATCAAACAAGTATCATGAACAGACTGATTTTAGCTGCATGCAGGCCCTGTGTGTTTATTACCTTCAGTTTTATCCAGGTTCATCGTAATTGTGGAGATTGTAAATATGGTAAATAATATTGTTGAATATAAAATTTGTAGGCCAAAACTGCATAAAGAACGTTTAGTTACCCCTGTAAACACACTTTTGTTTAGTACACTGCACATTCTTTGTCTAGCTGCTGTTATTTTTATTGAGTTATGTTTACTGTTATTTGGACCCTGTTTTGCACGTTTGCACAATTAACTCTCTGTATAATACTGTATTCAATCAGACCTGTGATGTAGCTTTTGTAGACTGCTCTAAATGTTGCATTGTCTTGTAGTTTTGTTGTTCTTGTGGAGATTTTGGGGACTCTCTTTCGTGCTGTCTGTACTTGTAATCATGAGTTTCTACATTGAGCTCATCGATAGGAGTGTGCAGCGCCACCCAGAGGCGAGCCGTGTGTGTCGCTTGCGTTTTCAGAGGCTTAGCTGTTGAAACTGGACTTTCTTCAACTACACAATATGCACAAAACTATTCAGACACCTGTTTTTCATGGGTTTTGGCTAGACCCCCTTACTTCAAGCGAATCACAAACAATTCCACGCGCCATGCTTGCAGCTATAACAGCTTCTGCTCTTTCGGAAGGCTTCCCACACGTGCTGGACTTTCTTTGGCAATTTGTGTCCATTCATTCTGCAAATTATAAAGTGTCAATTTTATAAGACACCTTGGCACACATTGTGAACAGCACGAAATTTACCTTTGCGTTTATGTGGTCGGGCACTGCTGTTGGACGAGAAGGGTTGATTCGCAATCTGTGTCCAAGTTCATCCCAAAGGTGTTGGATAGCGTTGAGGTCAGGGCTCTGCGGGCTAGGCAAGTCCTTCCACACCGAACTCATCTAACTATGTCTTTATTGAGCTTGCTTTGTGCACTTGGGCACAGTCATACTGGAACATAAAATTACGTTACACAAATTATATACATATGTAGGCACTGCGTTATTCAAAATGTCGTAGTATGCTGAAGCGTTTAGATTGTCCCTTCTTTAGAAGTAAGGGGTCATCTGCATTAAATACAGCGGTGTGTATTTATATATTCTGTTATATATTATTTTTTCCGTTATTTTGCCAGCGTAGGAAACCCCACCATGAGGCAGGGCTTCAGAAATGAGTGAACACTCATAATGTTCCTCCCCACGGAAATCTTTAGGAAAAAATCTTTACTAAAATCTACTGAACTGACTCGTTGATGGGTCGCTCTTGAGCGATTCGTTAATTTTGAAGGAATCTTTAATGTGACTCGGGGACAACGAGTCGTCTCATTTGCATTACATCCTATATTTCTGGATTGGAATTGTGAGTCTGAAACCCGAAGACTCGAGAGATTAACTAATCAATTCTCCTTCCGGCTCAGGCTGCATTGTGTAGCTAATTGGGCTGTCAGGTGATGAACAAATGACTCAAACCCGAAAACTTGTAAGATAAAAGGCAAGGTGAGCGAATCATGGTTTAAAGAAAAGGGTAAACAATCAATGAAACCTTTCTGTTTTTTATAGCATTATAGTTTTGTCATTATAGTTTTTAGAATGATCAACGTTTGTGTAAGCAGCAGATGTGTTAAGGAAGTAACACGTAAACATTTTTTAATATTTTGCAAAAACTGAACAAGACTCAAAGGCCCGAGTCAGTAAAATGATCCGAACTACCCATAACTAGTGATGCGAAGTTCGGCTCTTTTCAGAGAGTCGATTCTTGTGGCTCGGCTCCCAAAGAAGAGTCGGCTCTTTCAGCTCCCAAACGGCTCTTAGTTTATTATCATCTGTAGCATCATATTTTAGCCCAACCTGGCAAATTTGAATGCTGTGGTTGTTGATATAAATCCTTTTACATTTAGTGTTTTATGAGAAGCCTTATAATGGCCTACTTTTGTGTATTTGTTCTGTTACAAAAGCAGGCATTTTTACTTTTGTTTTTATTTTTATCCAACTTTGTACTGCAAACAAATCCACAGAACAACACTGCAAACAAATAGAACAGAAACACAAACAAACTCACTAAACAAAAATGATGTCCTCAGTGCAAGTTAACATTCAGAAAAATTAAATACCCCAGTTTGGATGACCTGATACGGTTTCTCTCTTGATTAGTATCTGCCTTGTTTTTGAGAAAACTCTCTCAGACGGGACTGATGTCGCCACAATGCAAATTCTACACCCACCGCCTGACACACTTAACTCAGACCTGCTGCTCCACACTTCTAGTGTCTCACTCACTGCCGGAAAGCCCAGCCAGCACTGTACTCAGATCAGCTGCGGCCCACTGGAGCCTCACCACACCCCCGGCACCCCCTGAGAGAGGAACAGCGAAATGAAATAAAATGTGGAACCGGATCTTCTTGTTTGGTACAAAGAATCGGCTCTTAGAGCCGGCTCGTTCACGAACGACACATCACTAGTCGGTAGCTCAGGGCCACACAGACCTGACTACTGATCTCAGAGACGAAAGACAACGTGAAAATAACGATATTAACTTAATATTTATTATTACATTCATGTGTTATATCACAGAAACGGACATAAGACTGATAAAAAACAAATAGCTTTTGTATGGCAAGTTCTTGTTGTTAACAACCGTTCTATACTATAAGGACAAAATTTATGGGACGTCAGACAACCACGGGGAAAACTAGTATTTTAGGACAAATCCAGCACATATGTGTCTGTATAGCGTTTAATATAATCCTCGTTAATTTTCTTCGTCTAAGATAATTTTGTTTTGAGGCCGTCATGTAAACTGATAAAAACTGAAGTTATTACGCTTCAGGAATATTTGTACTGAGATGCATGGTTTGTCAATCGGTTAAACACTAACGTTACATTTAAAGTATTAGTCGATGACGTACATCATGTCAAAAGCAGAAACAAAATCATGAATCTGTTTGAATAACGTTAAGAAGCCCCACCGTTAAGCAGGTCATCAAAATTACTTTATAATAATAATGTTCGTCCCCACGGAAATGTTTAGTAAAAGGCAAAATTGTAATACAATATGAAGAGAAACAAGAGTGTATTGAAGAGACATCATAGCAGCTCAGGACCACACTGACCTGACTACTGATCTCAGAGACTGCAACTAAAAAGCCAACCTGAAAACATACCGTTTTACTCAGGATGCTATAGTATCTATATTTATAATGACATACATATCACGTAAACAGACATACAAAAACAAATAAAAGTCTTCTGTATGGTTCTTTATTTTGATAACAACTGTTCTATAACTACCGTTTGAGCTCGTATTTTACGACAAGTTTAGCGCAGACGTGTCTGGATAAAGCTCATAGAATGTGTTTAGCTCACGCACCATTTACAGTTTCTTCTCTGCCTGATACTAATCTTTATGTGAAAGGTCTGGAGTACGAGGTGCACGACCGTATTCCGAATCACAACAATATTTCTATTTTTCGACAAGTGTAGGAAGCCCCGCCGTGAGGCAGGGCATCAAAAAATTAGTTGATACTCATAATGTTCCTCCCCACGGAAATCTTTAGTAAAAGGCGAAAGATTTATGCGATATGAAGAGAAACAAGAGTGTAATGCTTCAAGTCAGTGGTAGCTCGGGATCACACTCACCTGACTACTCATCTCAGAGACGGGAACTACATACAGATATCCTGAAAACAAATAAAATGCTCCAGATCTCTCAAAAATAACTCTAACCCTTAGTTTAACTGTTATATAAGTACCTACTAACTAATAAAAACAGACAAAAACAGTAAGAAATCCTAATAGTTGTACGCAGTGCATTATGGGAACACAAGAATGGGGCTCAACTTCCTGGTTTGGCCACGTGGTTGTTCCACGTGGTAAGAGATTACTTTTCACCACAACCCCACTCACACAAACAAACCAAAAGGCCAGACAAACCCACAAACCTGTTTTATTCCATGATGTTCACAACTGTATGCATTCCAGCACCTGCGCGGATAAACCTAGTTTATCCTTTACACAGAGATTATGCGTTTAATCAGAGATTGTGCTTTATATAAACACTGCAGCCCACCATTTTACAGCTGATGCACCATGACTCTGCTGATTCACTTAGAGTAAATAAATCATCCTATCTCCACTCATTACCAAATCCAACCCCTTTATTTTACCCATTAAAATCACCTTAATTTCTTTTGTAATTTATTGCAAGGCTGTTTATTTTCGTCTTACTTATCAAATTTGGCCCTTAAATAACAGAAGCTCCTGAATTAATGCTTTAAGATTAAGGGGTGTCACACTCATGCCTTTAATCTAGTTTTATGGTAAAATAAAGGGGTCAGTTCCACAAAATAATGGCCACTTACCAGTAATTAAAATGTGTTTTTTAGTGTTTAGTAGTGTGTGCTGTTTTACCTCTCTGATATACTGATGCTCATTCAGCGTCAAAACTATTATTTAATTTTTTTCAAGACTAACAGTGTTGTTTAATATTTTTCAGACACACCGGATAAAATGAAATCCATTAAATAAACATAAAATGAATGCTGGGCAAAGATTTTTTTAAAATGTTGAGATTAATTGCATGGTTTTCTGTAATTAAATGCTATTAATCACATTGGTATCTGCAAAATAAAATAATTATTTCAAAAGTAGTGTATTGCACACTTTTATTTTTAAAGCCCAACTATGTGAACAGAAGTGCAATAACACTTTAAACAAATAAGGAGCTTTTTAGCAGCAGTGTTCTGCTGCAGTTTAAACATTTCTTGTAAAACTCAGCTTAAAATGTAATGTAATCAATTAAAAAATAAAACTAAAGCTATTTGCCACTGCCAGGACATGAATGTTTGATCTAGTTTGTTTTATACTATGACCAAAAGTAATGAGACAATTGACCCCCTGGGAAAAACGGGTGAGACGTAGAGCTGCATGTTGAGTGCTCCCACAAGCACAAAAAAGTTGGAAAAATAAAGGATAAAGTAATTTGAAAAAGTAATATTTGGTGTTAAGTAAATAATGTGTTGATAATAATGTGTTACCCAGCTTATCCAGCCCCTAATTAAAGTATAAACAAAAACTGAAGAAACTGTATTTTTCATCAGGACCAGGAGACCATTCTGAAATCAGAATAGATGCTTTTTGTCGTGTAACAAAAAATATATATACAGATATACGTGTTTTTTTATATTTCATATAATTAAAAATACGTATGATTTACCTCAATGTAAATGCTATATTTAATTACTTTATCATGCACCACTCACTCCACATCACTGAAGAAATATGCTCTGGTAATATATTTGGGTACAAGATGGACATTCCGCAACCAGCTGCCAAATCTGTTCAGTATGTGCATGTCTGGTGCTGACTTTGCCAGCTGGTTAGCAATGAAACCACTTAAAAGCCAACTGTTGACTGGGATTGTGTATGCTTTCCACCCATGTTTATTTACAGTCAGCATAAACTTAACTAATGTAATGTTAACTGTTAACTGTGCAGCTAAATTAATATTTAAATGATGACCTGCTATAACCCAGATGATGGGGCTTATAAACAACAATTTGTGTTGATGAAGTCATTAAGGTAGCCTGTACATATTTAGAAGTCAGTCATTTTCATGCCACATTTAGCCTTTAGCTGCCATTGTCTAGTCAGGATATTTTTGAACTGAGTTTTTTGTTGTGTAATTCTTCTTTGCTGTTGAAAAATCACCATTCTCATTGATTTTTACAACGTCAGTGTAAATTTCGCACTACGTCCTGAATAAACCGCATTGATCTTTGATTGACTTCAAGTATGTTATTTGGAGAATTAAACAATCCCTCGTTAGGCAAAGGGATGGAGGGGCACTAACTTTGCCAAAATGGGAACTACGGCCACACACACACACATAATTTGTATACAGTTTTGCTGTGTCACATTATTTTGCATAATCTCTAGTAAATGTCTCTGTGAAAAAGCTTGAATGCCTTCCAAAACTTTACAAACACCCAGCAACTTTAAGTCCATTGGGACTGATTTAAAGTGGCGCCACTGAGATGAGATTCATTTATATTTTGTTCTTTTTTATAGTATAGTGTTTAGGTGAGCCATTAGTTATCATCCGGTCCAACAACAGCAGTTTAACCATAAAATGCAGGATGCCAGAAATTTCCAGAAATTTCCAGAAATGTCGGGAAGCGCTCTTTTTGGCAGTGTGATGCCAACATGAATCAGACTAATCCCAACATTAATCCAAAAACCAGTGTGAACTCTGAACATGATTGTGGTATGAACGTTGAAGGTGACTATGGACTCGCCCTTACCTTGCAAAATCTCTGTGACAAATTACACAGATTTAAAGGTGTGGTTTATCAGGAATGCAGGTAAAAGTTGAGCAGACAAGAACATGTTCAAATCTCATGTTAACAAAGGAGTGAAGACAGACAAAACGTAGTGCCTGGAGACATTGGCTGAAAACACAATTTTTGCAGTATCAGTTTAAATAACATTCAGTCATGACTTTGCCAAGCATGCAGGAAGTCTAGAATAGTAACAGAAGAACTGATTCACAGGATTGGAATAGTTGCATAGGCATTGTGAATTGGGCTTGTGTAGCATAAAGTCTAAATTCAGGAGTATATGAATATTTGATACTGCTCTTGTTTACCTCAATCAGTCTTGAAAATGATGATAACTTTGTTTTTCCTACTACAGTTAAGTCAACACCAGTGGAGTGGGAATAGAGTGTATCAGGGTGGAAACCTCCTGAACAGCAGTTCTTGCGTCAAAATATTATTTTAGTAATATATATTACTCTCACATAGTAAAATGAAAAGTAAACCATATTTTAACCAAAAAGTTCAACCTTGTGCAAAAAGACATTGATTGTGTTTATTACTATTTCAAACCATTTTGCCAGGGGTCTTTTTTATCCTGAAAGGAGCAGTGCGTATGAAACGGGGGTGGGGCGGTGCCTCCTCATTACAAGTGATTGCATGAGCTGTGCTGCTGGAAAGGGCCTGTTTAATGTTTACACTTGCGGGGAGGAGCCAGGCATGTTTCTGACGCATGAAGAGCTTAAAAAGGGCTCAAACACAAGACAAAAGAACAGAGAAAATAAGAGAACTACAGATCCAGTGAGACCAGGAGAACCATGAGCACGGAAGCACAAGAGAAAGCTGAAGGGTCGCAGGATAAAAGGAAAGCAGACTGGACAGTAAGTGGGAAAAGTGTGCATAAGATTCTGTGTTTGAAAAAGGTAAGCAGTTTGTTAATGGGGATTGAACTAGAAAAAGTGGAGTGATGGAGGTGGAGCATTTTAACCACACATTTCTGCACTTTGTACCACACTGTTCTTACATTATCTGGTATATTCATATATATCTTTCTAATTTTATATTTCTCTTTTTTATTTATATGAATGTGAAGTCTGTTTTTATGCAAATTATGTGACCGGACAATTGCAAAAAAAAAGTTCAATTTTGGTGTCTTGCATGGCTTGAGAGCTAACAAAGATTGTTTGTGTTTAGAGTAAGGTTGGAAACTACTAACGGCATTCCAAATCACAATATTTTCTTAGAATACACTCAGAGTCCAAAAGTCCAAAATCTCATGTTTCTTCTGAATGACACTTTGCTGCAGTAACTGCCTCTATCTTTCTGGAAAGACTTTCCACTGGATGTAACATTGCTTTGAATATTTTTATTTTCATTCAGCCAAAAGAGCTATAGTAAGGTCAGGTACTGATGTTGATTAGTACTGGATCCCCCAAGGAGAACATAGATCTAGTGTTGTGGGTGCTACAATCTGACACTTGACCAGAGTCTTTTCTATGGAGATTCACGTATAGCTGTGTACCTGTGTCAGCATAAAAGACACCATAAAGTATCTGAATTCTCTTTGTTAGTAGGGGGGTCTGGGTGCTTTTAAGTATGATTCTGCCTTGTAACATCCTGCAGATATAATAAATTGTGTAATAGACCAAAATCTTTTAAAATGATCATAAAACAACATCTCAACTCATAAACATCTTGTCTATGAATTATTTTTGTCATGTTATTGAATTAATCATGCAATGATTGTTAAAAAACAACCCCCCC
>JBBKCR010148470.1:0-18663 GCA_037577295.1 Ladigesia roloffi
TCTCTGTCTGTGTCTGTCTCTCTCTCTCTTTCTATCTCTCTGTCTGTGTCTGTCTCTCTCTCACTCTCAGTCCGCCCCTTTGTTCCTGGCAGGTACTTTTGATCAATGGTTTGAATGACCTGTTGTGTGAGTGGCACTTAGGATTTGCATTAAATGTGTTTTTTGTGGGTAGTGGGTACATGATGAGAAGTAAAGGGGAGAAGTCAACCTAAGGTCCTAATGTCTACAACAAAGATATACCTTTCTTCTGCCTTTCTCTCTGTCTCTCTCTGTGTCTCTGTGTCTCTCTTTCTATATCTCTCTCACTCATTCTCTCTGTCTCTGTCTTTCTATTTCTCTCTCTCTCTGTCTCTTTCTCTGTCTGTCTCTCTCTCAGCCTCAGTCTCTGTATCTCTGTGTCTCTCTCTCCTATCCTTCTGCACAGTGTTTTGATTGGTGTTTTCTGGAACTGAGGGACTGGCAGATATTACGCATGTTTTTCAGAGCTTGCATTTGATAAAGTGTCTGGATCTGTGGGACATTTTTAATAGCACTTTAAAATAATCTGAGTCAAGAGTATTAGTCTCTGGCATGGATTTTCTCTGTTGCATAATGAGTTAAATGTTTGGTAACAAGTTGTGGGGAGGGGGGCGGGGTGAGAAAGGGAAATGGAAAAGAGGGAGAAAGGGGGGAAAGGGTAGTTTTAGAGAGAGGATGAGAAAAGTACATTTTAGAGAGTAAGAGAGAGCGAGAGAGAGAGAGAGAGGAAGAGAAGAAGAAAGGGAGAGAGAGGGGATGAGGGCGAAAGAGTGATTTTTAGAGAGGATGAGAAATTAGATTTTTAGAAGGAAAGAGAGAGAAAGAGGAAAAGAGGGAGAGAGAGGGGGGATGAGAGAGTGATTTTTGGAAAGAGGGAGAAAAGGGATTTTTAGAAAGGATGAGAAATTAGATTTTTAGAAGGAAAAAGAGAGAGAGAGAAAGAGGAAAAAAAGGAAGAGAAAGAGAGGGGATGAGAGAGTGATTTTTGGAGAGAGGGAGAGAGAGAGAGAGAGAAAGAGTGAAAAGGAGAGCGAGAGAGATCTCGCAGATGTGAGATGCAGAAACCGGTTTATCAGAGGATAAGGATCTTTCTCTCGGCCGGCGCCTGTCAGGTGAGCGGTATAAAAGATTTAGGCGCCACAGAGGTGACAGATGCTCGCCCTGCGTGAGCTGCACACCCAAGATTCTTCAGATTGATCCGGTTTGTTGAGCTGATAGACGGGAATAGATCCGGTTAAACATCCTGCGGATTCTTAATCAATCACTCAGTTCCAGTGTCAGAAGTGGGGACTGACTGATGTGTCAATCGACCTGCAACATCCGCTGCATTTCCATCTCCTCCATTTCAGTACTTAAAAAAGCAGTGCTGGTATTATAGGCCACACATTTAATGCTAAAGACTTCATCTTTATTACAGCAATAACGAATAAGGCCTAATTATATGATGAATGCCTGGATCCACCCCATGCTGGATTAAAGTGGCCTCTTATAGCCACACATGAGCACACCACAGCACACAGTGAAATTCTTTCTCTGCATTTAACCCAGTCTTTAACCCTGTGAAGCAGGGGGCTGCCACCAACAGAGGGCGCCGGAGAGCAGTGTGTGGGGACATTACCTAGTGATGGGAAGATCAATTTACCAACTCTGACCTTTGAGTCTCGTTCAGCAAAATTAATCTTTTTCATTCATCTCGTTCATTTTAGCAAAATATAATTAAAATACTACGTGTTTCCTTCCTAACACATCTACAAACAAGACTAAATTATGATGCTATAAGAAACAGAACATTTCATTCATTGTTTACCTGTGTCTTTAGTTTATGATTCGCTCGCCTCGCCTCTTATCTGACTAGTTCATTCATCACCTGACAGCCCAATTAGCATACCAATGCAGCCTGAGCCAGAAAGAAAATTGAATAGTTCAACTCTCGAGTATTCGGGTTTGAGAACCAATAATTCCAACAGAAACTATAGGATGTACCGCAAATGTGTGACTGAACGAATCTCTCGTCTGAGACGACTCGTTGTTCCCGAGTCACATTAAAGATTAATTCAAAATGACCTTGCTTAAGGGAACCTCAGTGATTACCCTAGCAGATTCAGGATTCAAACCCACAACCCTTTGATTGCAGAGTCAACCACTAATTTTTATTTAAATGATATGTGACGCGATCTGGCAAAATGTGTCTGAGTGACCCAACATTCAAAATTGAGAACAGATCACTGAAAGCTGAATACGCTTTAAAATGGCACCTGGGTCAAAGCTACATCTTCAACGGTTGTCAGGTTACATTCGTTTGTATTATAGTATCGCAGCAACAAGTTCCAACTGAAAAAGCAAGAAAATTGCATTTAAAGTTTTTCTGTGAAGCTGCAGAGTTAAGTTTGATCCCGAGTGTGTGCAGGGCTGGACCGTGATTTAAGCAGTTTGATTGGTTTACTAAGATCACGTGATGTTTTAACATCATATTTGGACCACTGACTCGGAACTCGGGGAACTCCTTGGCTGAAACGAGAGAAAACTGGGTTAATTTCGGACATTCTTTTTTAAGATTTGAGGGCTGCAACTCAGATTAAAGCCATTTAAGAACATTTTCTCAGTAATTTACACGGTGGAACTTTAGGAGAAGAAAAAAGGAGTGACACATACATGGCACTGGAGGACTATTTTAAATGGGGAACAGCATAGAATGGTCATTTCAGTTGGGGTGGTGGTGGCCTAGTGGGAAGGATACTGGAGGTCATGAGTACGCATCCTACCTTTAGCACCACCACTGGGTTCCTGAGCAAGACACTTGACCCTAAGTTGCTCCAGGGAGACAGCCCCCTGTAGGTAGGGAATGGAAGCATCTGATAATTGTCATAAAGTTTGTTCCCTGAGAACCATTTATAAAAATGGCATGTTGGATTGAAAAAAAGGACATAGAGGATATGTTCATATATCACTCCACCCCTATACAGTTCTCTTATGTATACTATATATATTATTTATATTAATACTCCACCCCCAAACAGTTCTGGTAATGCATCTGCACTTTATCTTTACTTACTTATCTCCACCATCCTCACCTTCTTACCTTCTGACTGTTTCTACTGTTGACTTTACTGTTTCTTAAGGTCGGGCTGTAAAAAGCCTTTCACTGCATGCTGTACCAAGTAAGATACTGTAGGTGACAAATAAAATCGGAATCTGGATCTGAGGAAAAAGTGACTTTATAATGGATGGAGGCTCTTTAGGCTCTTTAGAATCTTTTTTTCCAAAAAAAGAAATTAACATTTTTTATTGCAATTATCCTTATAATAGCTGAAATCTGTCACCTCTACTCCTGCAGGTTTTGAAATACTGGCATGGCTCCAAAGTCAAAACATCCGTTAATATCCGGCGTTGGCTACATATATACAGACCAGTGCTGTCAAGCGATTAAAATGTTTTATCTAATTAATTACATGGTGTGGCGATTAATAATTGAATTAATCGCATTTATTCGCACATACATACAGACGTTAAAAGAAGCAGTTTTTTTACCATTTATTATTGAATACAAGCCAATAACTTAGACTACAATGCTCATGAAATTTATATCACTGATTGAACCAAACCTATGAATTAGGTTACTGTATATGACAGTTTTGATACACTTACTTGTTTCTAAAATAAACCCAGCCACCATTAGTATCGCTTTTTCCAGCCCTCCACCCATCTGGAGGTCTGGATGGAGAAGCTAATGCTACGGCTACGGCTACTTCCAGCCCAAATATTCCCCTCTCCTGCTTCCTCCAGCTCGTCCAACACCCCTCCTACTGACTCTACGAGCACGTTCACCACTGCTACCCACTTTCCCGATGGGCAAAGTGTAGAAATAAACATTTGTTTGTGCTTCGTGATCCCTGTCGCCTCACAGCTGCATTCCGACGTTGAACCAGCAGACACGCCAGCGTCTTTTCCAAAAGGCAAACATTCCCCTTCAGAATCAGAATCAGCAAAAAAACATTCACAAGACATCACGGGACAACTTTTTAATAGCCATTTTGGCTTTTTTCCTCTTCCGATTAGGAATTTATTTTTTTATCTTTGGCTGTTCAGAGCAGGGGGGCCATAATTGTAGAACCGCCTGTTCATCAAACTGTTTAAAAAAAATCAGCTTTTGTGATCAGATCCCCTCTGAAACGAATGGGGAGAGAGAGGGGACGCTTCACATTTTCTCATGTAAATGCATCTAGCGTCAGATTTTCAAATATAGCACTGTTTATCATCACTGTTACATAAAAAAACATTTAAATGACTTGAATTCACTGGTCATTTTGTACAGTGGTTGCAATCAACACCACTATTTTCACCAATCATTTCTAAAATGCACCTTTTCACAGGGAAGCTCCTCTGAAAAGTTTGATGAATTGGATTTCCAACAAACTAAAAACTTGTGGAGTCTGTTTGATTGGTACAGGTGATGAAACCTTTCTCTGTCACACGGCGGATTTTCAAGCACCACAGTGAAGTGTGTATGGAGTTGTGTGGGAAGTGATGGTAGTAGTTCCTCCGACACATATTTCCAACACTTTTTGTTCAGGGAAACTGACAACTGGGACTTTCAGAAGCGTGGAGGTGTGTGTGTGTGTGTGTGTGTGTGTGTGTGTGTATGTATTATGTAGAGTGTTCACCATCCAAGAGACCACAGAGTCCACAGATAGCCAGGAAACATCCACATCCAGGCAGAGGTTCAGACAGGCCCCTGAATACTTCCCAGGTAAGCACTATAGGTACAAAGACTTCAGAACATCTGAGCAGAAGAAGTAGGGAATCAAACTTTACGTCCTTGCAGCTACATGTGAAAGACCAACATCCTGATTATGGTTATGGAACCAGGCCTGAAAGGTTGTGTGCTAATGTAACTCTTGTTGTAAAACTGATACAAAGACGGGATTTATGTCCACAAATACATCACGGTTTGTTCGTGCAGATCGAGTTCCCAGTTTATGAGCCTCCTCATTAATTCCCCTGCAGCTAATTGCTTTGCTAATTAAAAAGGTAGAGGCAGGAAGGGGGTCAGCTCATTCAGTTTTCTTCCTTCTTTAGACTGACTGACTGTAGTCAGCAGTGGCTTCTTTACAACACACACACACACACATTTTAAAGAGAAAGTTCTCTCATTTGATTCTCAGAAGGTATTTGCATCTTGCTGTTGACGACGGGAACCAGACGTCTGATGCTTTACTTACTTTACATTCATTTCACAGCCACTTATATACAAAGTGACATTCAAGTTTCAGGACTGAGTGAAAGTTCTAAATCTTTATGTAAGTGTGAGAGTAAAAGGTGCATCAGGAGATAAGCCCTCTGAACTAAGTAAGTTGGAGAGGGATTCTGCTGCTCTGGTCTTAGACAGCAGCTCATTCCACCAGAATGGAACCAAAATGACATCAGTCTGAACTATGAACCAGAATGAGACCAGTCTGTATTTGGAGAGAGTGAGACTGGCCTGGACTGGGAACCAGAATAAGACAAGTCTGGACTGGAAACCAGAACGAGACCAGTCTGGACGAGGAACCAAAATCATACCAGTCTGGACTGGGAACCAGAATGAGACCAGTCTTTACTGGTAACCAGAGTGAGACCAGTCTGGATTGGGAACCAGGATGAGACCAGCCTGGACGAGGAACCAGAATGAGACCAGTCTGGACTGGAAACCAGTATAAGACCAGTCTAGCCCGGGAACTAGAACGAGACCAGTCTGGACTGGGAACCAGAGTGAGATCAGTCTGGACTGGGACCCAGAATATGACCAGTCTGGATTTGGTATCTGAATGAGACCATTCTGGAATGGGAATGTCAATGAGACCAGTCTGGACTGGAACCAGAATGAGACCAGTCTGGACTGGAACCAGAATGAGACCAGTCTGGACTGGAACCAGAATGAGACCAGTCTGGACTGGGAACTGGAATGAGACCAGTCTGGGCTAAGTACCAGAATGAGACCAGTCTGTACTGGCAACCAGAATGAACCAGTCTGGACTGGGTCTACCACAAAAAAAATGATTCCTGTCCACATTGCACATATTTATTGATACCCTACCCTGCTTTTTTGCACATGTAAACTCTTTTTTTGCATCCTTTGCACATCTCTGCTGCTTGAATATAGTACTGGTCAATACTGTATTTATCCTGAATGTAGCCATTCAATTTGCACTGAATGTTGCCTTGTCTTGTTAAGTTGAATTTTTTCTCTTGTGCTTAAGCCTGTTTGCACTTGTTCTGTTTCTGTTCTGTTGTGGTCTGCTCTCGCGTTGCACCGTGGTCCTGGAGGAACGTTGTTTACTATGTACTGTGTATATGGTAGAAATGACAATAAAACTACCGGACTTGACTTGAAAATAAGACCAGTCTAGACCAGGATCCAGAGTGAGTCCAGTCTGGACTGGGAGCCAGAATTAAACCCAGAAGTCTCTGTAAGTGTTTGTGACTAGACAGTTATGGGTAGGTCATTCTGTCATGCTGTAAGGAAAAATCGTACCTAAAGAAAACATTGTTTCAAGTTAACATTAGAAATACTCAGACAACACTCTCAGTCTGGATGATGAATAAACTTTTAATACTGTTCTTACCCTCAGCCTCATCACAGCTGGCCTCCTTGGTGGTCCTTGGTGTTAGTTGGTGTTCCTTTGTGTTAGTTGGGTCATTGCTCACATCATTTGCCTTTTAAACTATTTCCTCTCCGGGTGGATGAAGAACATTATAGTTCACATGATGACATGGCTACAAATCTGCCTGTGAGGCTCAACATGCAGCAAGTTCCCTGTAGAGCGGTGCTGGAATTGTATGAATAAGTAGAAGACCTCTGAAGGTCACTTTAGCGTGCTTATATAACCAGGTCCTCACCGGGACTGGTAATAGTAGACAGTCCACTGAGGATGCAGAGTGCTGCTGTTGTGGTTGTTGTTGATTTATTTATTGACAGGGCAGGGAGGGTCTTTTGTAGAGTGCAGCTTTGTAAGACATACAAAAGTAAACAAAGACAATCAGATTTAATACAAAACAAATTTGAGCATGTAGGTTAAAAAATATAAAAATATATAATGCATTTATAATAAACCGAAATTGGTTATTTCCAAGTAGTTTAAATGACGGCAAGCCTTGGCCACATCACTGTGAGGTGGCAAGCTTAAACTGCCTCAGTAATACATGGTCTGGAGTCCAAGGAACTGTGGCCTTCTCTGTCTGGGTGGGGGTGGATTTGCATGGTTTGTAAAAACATCAGTTAATATCTGGTGTACAGGGGATCCTCGAGTTACAACAGTCTCAACATACAATGTTTTGAGTTTACAGCACTCACTCCCATTCTCACTCCACTTACACCGTTAGCCTCGCACTTATGGACAGAGTGAGGGAGTTTTCCTTTTCTGTGGCTTAGTTATGTTATATGTTCTAGATAATGATTTTACTTTGTTAGGGTCGGTAAGTGTCTCAGGGTGTGTTTCAGCTTACACCACTGTGGAAAGGACGGATCTCTGTTGTAACTACAGGACCTCCATGTAGAGCGCATATACAGATATTTGATTGGTTGATCAGGGACAGAGTATTGATAATTTGAGGGTTGAGTAGCCTCTTTAATGTATGGGAAGAGAATGTGGACAATCAAATCACCTAAATAAAAAAGTGTGTCAGAGAGATTCTGTGACGTCACGGGTAAGGTGGCTGAAAACATATGTAACTGTCTGTTGGGGTTTGATTGTAAATGCAGTTAAATGTGAATCAATCCTTACACATTAATGGCTTGGTTAGAGACAGCGAGTTCATACCACCTCCGTGGTCCAGCTGGAGAATGCCGCGCACTGAAAAAAAGAAAATCAGAGAATCAAAAGATTGTTAGTTTTAATCCATGGTGCGAGTGAATCAAGACAAACAACTGCTCATAAAACCAAGGTTTGAGTGTCTCTAGACATCCCATGGAATGTGATAGACATTCAATTCAATTTAATTTATATCTCGCTTTTTATAACCAGGTTTTCAAAAAGCAACTTTACATAGTCCAGGTCCTAGTCTCTAGTGAGTAAACCAAAGGTGATAGAGGCGAGGAAACACTCCCTCAGCTGGAGGAAGAAACCTCGAGAAGAACCAAGACTCAAAAAGGGAACCCTTCCTCCTCAGTTAGCCCCAGATAGATATGAAATACTTAAAAATTCATTATATAATTTTAACTTTTTGGAGAAAACTATGATGTTCAGAGTACCCCCTTTAATATACTCCCACCATCTCTGGCAATTTTAAGCCCTATTTATTACTTTATTGCCCTATGGCATGTCTTGTGCCTTGGTTCAGGTCATAAAAGCACCTAAGGAACAGATGCTGACCAAGAAAAAAGTTCCTATGACCATTTGGCTGGTCAGAAGTAATTGAAGATAAAAGACTACATTTAACCCTTAATATATACCAGTTTAAAATCTTGTTACACTCTAATGAGCGCTGCAGATAAGGTCTCTTATGTTTGCAGGGGTTTCAGCAGAACCTTCAGTAGAAACAGAGACCAAGAAGTGGAGATGCCAAACAGTGTATAGAGATGTTGTGTTGTTGTTCTGCACACCTGAAACGTGAAGAAAAATTAGACAGGATTATTCAAAATGCTTCCTGCCTTGAATTTTAAGCAAAACTCATTACATCTCCCTCCTCAGTGGCGAAGGAGGATGGGAAGTAACTTCATACGGTGTCAAATGTGACGCTTCTTACATCTCTTTAGCAGAGCGCAGGGATTTCAGACAGGCTGCAAATTGAACTGAGCATTGGCTGATTCTCCCCGACCCACATTGAAATTGCTGAGAGACCAAATTGCCTCAGAGGACTTTGGGTGTGCTTAATGTTTCGGAGAGATGAGAAGAGCGTCCTGCTCGGTTGCAGATGAGACTGAACAAACCAGAACTGAGTTAAAAGGTTAGCCTGATTGCTGAATAGGAACCAGACACTTGAGTAGTTTTTATGCAAAGGACTGAAATCGTCTTGTACTGATGCACCGATCGGCCACAGCCTTAAAACCAGGTGAGGTGAATATCGATCTCGCTACATTAGCACCTTTCAGCAGGTGGAATATGATAGGCCGTCTGTTTGTAAGTAAATTTGATGTGATGGAAGCAGGGGACCGATCAAAGCATCTCCAAAATGAGTTGCTTTTTAATTATGTCAACATAATGGATTTTACAAATTAATAATGATGAGGTTAACAGTAATGATTGATTGGCATCAGCCGACACTGTTTTGTTCGTGCTATAGTACACAACCTATTTATACTGATCTGGAAAACCAAGAATTTCTGACGCCTTGGTCCTTGCTTTGTTTTTTCTGTCTAGGGCTGTAACGATATACGATACAAAACCGAAATCGCGACACACACGGTCATGAACCCGTGTCACGGTGTGAGGAGGGTTCATCGCGACACAGACCACAGACACACCCCTTCCAACTCTTTCCTGTATACAGTTCCCACCCAGAAACATACGTTTTTCCTCGTAATAGAAGGATTGTCGTGTCAGTTTCTTTTCTTCAAAGAGCCCTCCCACCAGTTTACAAACAAATGGAGCATGGACGGAGCCTTTGAGTACATGCAAATTATGACACTGGGCTTAAAAGTGTGTATAAGCTGCCTGGGTTGTGATAAAACTCTGCTGGTCTCTATGCAATTGTTTTGATTTAGTTTGGAGCAGTGGCAGAGCCAGAGGGGTGTCCGGGGTGGCCAATCGGATTTCAGGGGTGTCCAGTGCCACCCCGGACACCCCTCTGGCTCCGCCCCTAAATTTTATTTGCTACCGGTTGTTCCTGATGCTAATAATGTATATGGATTGTAATTAATCACATAAAAACCTAACTGCGATTGTTTATTTGTTTATTTAGTATTGCGTGATGAATTGCATACTGCTTAATTACTGTTTTGTGTAACCGGACGTGAAACGTTTACATTTCATATGCATCAAAATCAGATATTCAAACCTATTTAAGGGTGCACAGAATTTAAAATAAACCCTGAAGTTGGAATTATGGGACTGATGTCCTGACTGCGGTTCCTCTCTCTGAATTTCCTGAACTGATAAGGCCCTGGTTCCCAGCAGCCGGTGGAGAGACCCCCGGCCGCCGCAGTTTTCAGTTTTCTGCTCCAGTGTTTAGAGCTCCATTTGTACGGGATTACTTCGGAGCTCTGACTTCAAAGGAGGCACTCGCCGTCGCTGGAGGTTCTGCCAAAACAAGCGGCATCGTCCTCTGTTTATCATTCAAAGGCTTTTAGCCGATCCTTCCATATCCTTCCCCCGGTGTAATTTTCTTTCCTGCACGCTACACCCCCCCACTACACACACACCGAGTTGAGAAGTGTGGGTAACGTGCAGGAACAGTCACACAGACCATATCATCCCACTGCTGCCTCCCAGTTAAAACTTGGTGATAAGTGGGTATTTACTGAGCAGAAATCAGTGGGATTGATACTGTGTGATCCAGAGTTAAGGTTGTGTGTGTGTGTGTGTGTTGTTTTGTGTATGTCTTTGTGTTTTCATGTGTGTGTGTGCGAGTGTATGTGTGTTTGGTTGTGTGTGTGAGTGTGGTTGTGGGTGTGTGTGTGCATGTGTGGGTGTGTGCATGTGTGGGTGTTTGCGTGTGTGTGTGTGTGTGTGTGTGTGTGTGTGTGTGTGTGAATTCCGCAGTATTGAAAAAAGAAATGTTTTGCATAGACCTGCACTGAAAACCAAACCCTGACTAGATGGCATTTTGCCTGACCAATCAGGGTCCTTTTGTTTAAATATCCATATTGTACCAAATATTTTTGTGGGTTTGCGTCCCATGAGTTGTGAAACAATGGCCAAAGTACATCAGGCCATGAATGTCTTTTGTTTAATTCAGGCACCAAGATATTCCTCTAAGTTAGAAACATCACACTCAGAAGCATGAATCATGGCGTAGGTTTATTTTAGGCATTTGCATCTATTTGATTTAAATTAAAATTCCTTAAAATCAGCATAAATCTGTTCATTGTGAAAACAATAAAACTGAAGCAGTTCAAACCGATTTAAAAATGACTTTGGATTCATTCATTTAGTTCAAATGTATGAGATTGTTTACATCAGGTTTATTTAAAGATAGATAAATGTGCCGCTGTTTATTCAGATCACATCGTGTTTATTCGTATTATTACATAAATCTCATTCTAATTGTTTCATATACATGTGACTGACAGATTCGCAGCACATAAAGTTTATTGGACTAGCAAATAAGCTTTGCGGTCAAGTCTAGCTTTTATCATTTAAGTCTTTTAGCCAAAGTTAAGCCCTTTCTAAATGTAATTGATCTTTAGAAGGCCATACATCAGGCATTACCAAATGGCGGAACGTGGTCCGGATCCAGACCGAGTGAATGTTCTGTCCGAACCCGTGACCAGCCTGGTAAATTCACGAGATTGAGAAATTTTCATGGAACATTTTTTTGGATTGTCGCTGACAGCAGGAGCTGCTACTCCCATTAATACGACAACAGCTTCACTCGTTACTTTACTAGTGATGGAAAGTTCGGTTTATTTCAGAGAGCCGTTTCTTCTGGCACGGCTCCAAAGAAGAGCCGGTTCTTTCAGCTCCAAAATTGCTCTTACTTTATAATCATCTGTAGTATTGTCCTGCGGGTCGGCTTTATTTTAACTCCACCCAAACCGACCAATCAGGAGATCCAAACCTCCCGCCCAACCCGCAAAGCTAGGCGTAGATACTGACCCAAGACCCGAAGAAAAAACAAACAGTTTACGACCCATTTTGATCGATAATGAAATGTGTTTTGTAACTTAAATGTATTTGCCTGGGACTCCTTCTATTTATGGTAAAATAGTTAGTTGGGCAGTCAGTTCATTTTCTGCACTGGAAATGAACAATATATTTTGAATAAACTATATGAAAATGTGGACATGAGGGAAGGGTATAAGACACAAGATGGACTTCATTTCGGACCTTCTACTGGGACGAAATATAATAACTGGACCTCGTTGACTTTTAATTGAATGCCCTTGCCATACATGCTTTTATTACATCACAGCTGGACTACTGCAACACTCTTTATTTTGTTCTCCTATAGTCACTCCTATCACGACTACAGCTGGTCCAGAATGCAGCAGCACGACTGCTGACTGGTACTAAAAAGTGAGAACACATTACACCAGTTCTCGCTTCTGTTCATTGGCTCCTGGTTCATTTTAGAATACATGTTAAGATTTTATTAATGTTTTTTAGGGCTTCATAGCAGATCTTGTTCATTTTCAGCCAGCCCCTAGATCCTTGAGATCTAATGGTAATGCCTTCCGGCATATCCCTTCATCTCGGCTTAAACTGAAAGGCGATAGAACCTTTGCGATTGCTGCGCCTCGTTTATGGAATCCTTTACCATGTGATATTAAGTTTGCGCCAGCTACCTCTGCTTTTAAATATAGGCTTAAAACTCATCTGTTCTCGATTGACTTTCCCAGACTTTTAAAGTTATCTCCATTTATATCTTTTGTTGATGTTTTGTTGCTTGTTTTTTTATTGCCTTTTTTCTTATTTTTCTCTTTGTTGTTGTTGCTTGTTTTTACGTTGTATTTTAAAATTCTTAATTTAAATGAATTTTTGCTTTTCATGACAAGGACTGATGCTGATTTAAGAAATCAAATTGGTGAAAGCTGAAAAATATTTTAATATATATTAATTTTATAGCATTTTGGGAGTGTAAACAGGAGTTTTTTTGCTTTCCCTATGCATAATAAAACAATGAATACAATGCATAATAATAATAATAAAGCAAACAATGCATAATAATCAGTGTTGTTGTTAATAAGTTACATATCTCAGACTGCACTATTAGTAACACAAGAAAATCCAGCAGCATTGGGAGTATAGGAAATTGACACTTTTGAGGTTGTTTTCTAACAAGTGCAAACAAACTGGTATTTAGGATTTAAAAAAAAAAAGAATGGATATTTTATACTAATGACAAGTACTGATGTTAATTAAAAACTTTATGCAGTAAAAATAGTAAAAAAGCATAAAGATGATTAAAATCAGAGACTTAATCTTTTGGTGGCCATTTTTGGCCATGAGGAAAGGGTAGCAAAAACGAGGACAGCCAGAGTGTTAAATGTGTATATATGTTTTTTTGCACAGCACTTTGGTGTAGTGGGACAACTGCTGTAAAGTGCTTTAGAAATAAACTTGATTTGACTTCTGTTAAAGGAGGGATATTTTATATGCATTTGAAAAACATACGTCCTCGGAAATGGGCCAAATAATTCTGCGAGTGTTCCTGCTTCCCATGCTGTCGTTGTTGTTCCACACCGCATCTCAGCTCTTGGCAGCCTGTGGATGTGCGCCTGTTAAGCGTGGTAACAGGAGGGACGGCTCTCCAAAAGGGGAGCCAAACCTGTAAAGAAAGTCCTTTCACCTGTTTTCTCTCACGCCTGAGATACTGTATCAGATTCCCAGTGGATATAAGACGGCATGCAGATGACCCTCAGTGTCAAACCCAGGTGCAGCAGCATGCAGACCTTTCTGTCTGCCATTGTATCTCGTTTGAATGGCGTCAACCTACATGTGCTTTCTCCAGCGGGGGATGAAAAGAGCTAATGGAATGTATCTCTACAATCCGAGAGTAACACAGAATGCAATGTTTCTCTTTCTGCATCCCTTCAAAGAAAGAGAACCTGTCTGTTTTTCAGGACCAGGCTTCAGCTGGAGGAGCTTCTGAGGATGAATGGATGGAGACAATGCAGTGATGATGTATACAGTTATGAATCTCGCCGATGAATCCATTTACTGAGAACTTTTGAAGGTCAGGGTATTAAGGTAACCTGAGTAGAAGCTGGCGATTTATCAAGAGCGAGATAGCTCTAAACAAGAGTAACGATAGATGCGGGACAGAGTGCACTTTCAGTGGAAGGACGTCACAGAGGCCCTCTGTTCAAGCTTCTATCGGGATGCTCGCAGAAGCTGTTCTCGCTTTGGGGACTTTCATGTTACCGCAGCCGGTTTTGCTGGGAAATGGATGTTTGATCTGAGGTCAAACTTTTGTTGACTTGAGGTCAGTTTGAGAATGCGGGAAATGTTGCGAGATACTCGGGCCACGGAGAACGACAACATTAAACACTGCTAAAGTTCCAGAGCGCAGCAAAAACAGCTCGCTTTTAAGTTCCATCAGGATTCGAGAAAATATTCTTCATCTATCATATACATAGTTTATTTACCTACATGTGTATATGTAGGGAAATTATCAAATCATTTGAATTTAATCAAAGAGAAAACACAGAATATCACAACGAACATCTTTTTTAGACCCACTTATTCTCAAAGAAAAACATGGTTCTTTATTGGTCACATGCGTAGTTATACATTTATACATATCTGTAGTGAAATGAGTCCCTGAGTCGACCCCTTGAACAATAAATGTATCAAGCTATTTGATTTTAATCAAAGAAAAACTATAGAGAAAAGCAATTCTAAATAAAACTGTTTTACAGAAATCAGCTTATTCACGTCACAGCAGCTTAGATCTGTTTAAGCTCTGACTGCTTGTTAAATGATGCTGTGTTTGATCTGAGGTCAACATGTTGTTGACTTGAGGTCAGTTTGAGAACACGGGGAGATGTGGTGAGATACTCGTGCCTGTTCGGGCCACGAATAGCGACAACATTAAACACTGCTAAAGTTCCGGAGTGCAGCACAAACAGCTTGCTTTTAAGTTCCATTTTTTCAGTGCTCAGGATTTGAGAAAATATTCTTCATCTGTCGCATACATAGATTATTTATGCATTTATGGGTATAAGTAGTGAAATTATCAAATCATTTGAATTTAATCAAAGAGAAAATTTACAGAAAACCAAACATAAGTAAACATATACAGGAGTCACAAAGAACAACTATTTTATATACATCATCTTTTTTAGACCATAGAAAAACACAATTCTTTATTCGTCACATGCATAGTTATACATTTATACATATATGTAGTAAAATGAGCCCCTGGGTCGACTTGGACAATAAATTTATCAAATTATTAGATTTTAATCAAAGAGAAAATATCCAGAAAAACAATTCTAAATAAAATAAGCTTATTCACATCACAGCAACGTAGATCAGTTTATTCTGATAGAAGTTTAACGGAGTGTTTCAGCTCGGACTGCTTTTTGAATGATGCTGTGTTTGATCTGAGGTCAACCTGTTGTTGACTTGAGGTCAGTTTGGGAATGCGGGAATGTGATAGCGGAACTTTCTGGTTTATTTTTAAGGATTCTTGGTGAAAAACTGGCACAGCAGAGAGGGATCTGGACACCAGGCTGGATTTTCTCCTTTCAGTGTTTTCTTCACGGCAGTTTACATTTACGGACTGTTTTATCCAAAGCGACTTCCATTTTCTAACTACAGGGGGCAGTCTTGCTGGAGACATACATTTAAACATATATAAATATATGTAATAAAATGGTCAAATAATTTGGATTTAATCAAAGAGAAAATACACAATTTTATCCAAAGCCACTTCCATTTCATAACTACAGGGGGCAGTCTGCCTGGAGCAACTTGAGGTTAAGCATTTTGAGGTTAAGCATTTTGCTCAGGAACCCAGTGGTGGTGCTGAAGGTAGGATTCAAACCCTTGACCTATAGGTCCAGTGGCAAGTATCCTACCCACTCATCCACCACCACACACAGCGGTCTGTGAGAACTGAGGCTTCGCCTGCACCTAAATAATCTGAAGATTGTTCATGGTTCTCTTTGTTTGAAGGCATGTTGGCTCCTTCCATGGCTCTAGGACGTTTATCCTCTCTGGTGCTCACTTGAGGCTCGAACCTGGATTCTCTAAAGCTGCTGTGTGACCACACTGGTGGTAAAACCCACTGTATAAAAAAACTGAACTGAGAGTGATTGAATTCCTGACTTGTGCTGCAGACTAATTAGAGGGTGCAGGAAAAAGCAACAGTCGCAGGTCTGAGGGCCGGCAGGGTGCAATGAGGGCCCTAATAATTCTGGGAGGTAGTAAAGTGTACTGGGAGACAGAGAAAAAGTGATTTAGCAGGTTTTGTGACATAACGGGGACCACCTCACATTTTAAATGGTGTTTTTCCACTGCCTGGTAACAGCTCAGTTCGGTTCAGTTCAGTTTGGTTCTACCCAGTTCAGTTTTGGGGTTTTACACTATAGAGTTTAGATTCTCTGCCTGAACCCGAACCCGGAGCCGCAGGTCGATATTTCCTGCCTCTATACAGCATTATAACAGCCAATGTATTTAAAAAATGACGGATTTAAATCGGGCTCTGGCCGATAATTACAGTTAATGTGTCAGGCCGGGCTGGGCTCTGACACAAACTGCTCAGGCTGGGGTCGGGTCGGGTTTCATATTTTGGGACGATCTAAGCTCTACTGCCTGGTACCAGTCCGGTTCAGTTCGACTCTACTCGTTATTTTTGTTTTTCCATTACTATAATCTGGACCTAGTACCATTCTTTGGTGGTTTTCCACTGACTGGTACCGGCTCAGTTCAGTTCGGTTCTACTCTGTTCAGTTTCCACTACAACTGCTTTCATTAGTGACTAAACATTCTGAGAAGCAGCGCAAGAGGAGCTGAGGTAAAAAAACACTTGAGGAAAAAAACCTGACATCATTAGTTGTCAGAATGGATGAAATCAGAGGGATTTTATTTCATATTTTTGGTTTGTGGATGTTGAAACTGATGCAGAGAAAGTTTTATTCAGGGGTAAATGGGGTTCGTCTGGGTTCATTCAGCAACCATGATGCTCAATCATCTCATAACACATCCAGTGGAAAGTGACAGCACTATCCACCGTTAGAACACTATAGGGTGTCCAGATTTGGGATTGTGAGGAAGAGGACGCCTTAGCGGGACTTTCTTTACGCGATGGGCCGGTCCGGGGAGGGTTAGATGTGTAATGCGCGTCTCGAGCCGATGGCCGTTCTGGACTTTTAGGTTCTGAGCAGTGCTTGAAGACGGAAAAAATAAGTGCAGAAACTCTAATACTCGTTACACTGTCGCTGCGTCGGATCAGTTTCTGTAAGTACAGAAAAAAGTGGTGGAAGCCAAAAGACGAAAATACAGAAGTTCCGGAACTGCGTTCCGCTGCGTTCCGGCCCTCTTCAAGCACTGGTTCTGAGAGACGCCCGTAATGTGACAAATGTTTAGGCGGCTCAAAATCCTAAAGGATTCTAAAATTCTAGCCGGATGTGGGACGCAGGTCTCAGTAACAGGACATGTCCGGGAAAAAGAGGACGCCCCCTACTCTTCTCTCTGTCTGACTACAAGAAGTGAAACATTTTTACACAGACGTTTCTGCTCTGCTGATCTTGCGGGGACTTAAATTTATATGAAGGAGGAAAAAAAATTATTTCCGGTTTAAAAATGCATTGTAACGGCGTTACTGACATTTGTATCGAGTAAAATATTACCAGTTTTGTTCTGTAATAACTTACAGTACATTGCTGTGTTACAGCAAAATGCAATGCAGTAATTAGTTACTTCTGTAACACATTTCTCCCAGCACTGGTGATGGAAAAGCAAATAAAGCGAGTTGTCTAAGTGTGCCAAACCACAGAGACGGACCCACATTCAAATTCACAGGGGAAACACCAACACATGCCGTGTGTTTGTATGTGTGTTTATACCTCCTACAGGCCCCATACAGGAGCGCTTCATCTTCAGGCTTGATTTGAGGAGCGCTGAGGCGGGGCTAAATGCTTTCTGACAGACGAGCCCACCCGTCTGAAGTGCTCTCAAAATAAACGCACCTTCCACCCCCGCGCTCCGCTTTTCTCCCTGACCGAGACCTAATTCGAATCAGAACTCATCACAGAAGCAAAAGCCTCAAATGCGATGGAGGGGAGGACTAAGAGGGAGACTCCGGCCTCGCAGATGAGACGAGATACTCGGGCCTGTTCGGGCCACGGAGAACGACACCATTAAACCCTGCTAAAGTTCCAGAGTGCAGCAAAAACAGCTCACTCTGAAGTCCCATCTTCTCAGCGCTCGCGATTCAAGATTCTTCATCTGTCACATACATAGTATTTATACATATATGAATATAAGTAGTGAAACGATCAAATCATTTGAAATTAAGCAAATAGGAAACACACAGGAAACCAACTATAAAAATACAGGAGAAAAGACACAAAGAAGTACTATTTTATGTGTTTCAGCTCAGACTGCTTTTTTAATGAGGCGCAAACAAATCAGAGCAGAGATCATTTATATGCTTCTGTATTTAAATCAGGTTACAGAAATGTAGGTAAATATTTTATAATTTTTTAAAATATATTTTATAAAAATGTAAACGTTTTGGGGTAAAACATTTGATTTCCACCAAAGCATTCATTTAAGACTACAAACACTGCTTTTTCTCTCTCTCTCTTTTTTCCTTTCTCTCTCTCTCTCTCTCTCTCTCTCTGTTTGTGTATGTCTCTCGCTTTCTCTCTCTCTCTCTCTCTCTCTCTCTCTCTCTTTCTGTATGTTTCTCTCTTTCTCTCTTTCTCTCTCTCTCTGTATGTCTCTCTCTTTCTCTCTCTCTCTGTATGTTTCTCTCTTTCTCTCTCTCTCTGTATATCTCTCTCTCTCCCTCTCTCTTTTTATGTTTCTCTCCCTCTCTCTCTATATATTTCTCTCT
>JBBKCR010148479.1:0-18662 GCA_037577295.1 Ladigesia roloffi
ATCATGTACTCCATAAATTATGTAATGTACATCTCTTGGCTTCAGTCCCACTAAATATTTATAGATAGATAGATAGTTTTTTTTTTTTGATGCATTGGTGACCCTCTTAACACTTTTGAGTTAAAGGCGATTTGCCAAAAGGAATTGGCCACAAACTGAACCTGCAAAGTGACAAGAATATAATTACTAAACAAATCTTATCTAGTCATTATACTCATAAAATCACATACTTATAAGTGAAAAGTCTAGAAGACAGAGTAGAGTGGACAAACATTCTGGAGCTACATCCGGTAACTCACACACGTCTGAATACCTGATTCTTCTTTTCTTTGGTACCTGTGTTACAGTTTGAGGGGAGTTTGGGGGATTTTTGTCACTTCCTGTCCTGGAGAATGTCCTGACATGGGGTTTGAGGGAAGTTTGTGACTCTTTCATGCAGAGCTGTCAGAGTGGGGGCTGCCGCTGTTTTTGGGGGCCACGGTGTTTATTATGGAAATGGTACATTCCATCTGTTAACTTTATTCACTACAACAGGCCTCAGCCACAGTTACAACCTGCTTAGAAACTCCCAGCACATTTCCATGCTTTTATTTCAGTGGGTGGATTTATTTTTCTGGGACATTGGTTTTGAAGAAAATTAAAAACAATTTCTAAATGTCCCAATACACTTACTGTTTGCCAACTCACACATGTGTGTGTTTGTGTGTGTGTGCACGTGCAGTGCTCACACGCTCGTCTGACTTTATGTCCATCTGGAGGATTAGAAACAATATCCTGTAGCCTGGTGTTTGTTGTGAGAAAACGAGACAGTTAACTGATAGAAAGGACAATGAAATAAAATTAAAATGTAATATAAAATCACAAATAAATTCAAAGATATTGATCAGGTAGAAAACGATGCTGAAGTGACCTTTCTGTCATACGTCAACACACCATTGCATACAGTATGTACAGCATGAAATTCTTCCTCTGCATTGAAAACCCTTTCACAAAGTGAAGCAGTGGGCAGTCTGGAAGACAGCGCCCGGGGAGCAGTGTGTGGGGGGAGCAGTGTGTGTGAGCAGTGTGTGAGGACGGTGTTTTACTCAAGTGTACCTCAGTGGTGCCACTAGCATTCTTGAGAATCAAACCCTGTAGTGTCACACATCTTGGAAAAACAATAAAATACTGTATGTAATGAGTAAAGAAATACAGAATTATATAAATAAAAGCATTAAAAATATTTTATTATAAAATGTTTTTCATTATTCTTGAACAGAAATGCAATATGTAAGTATCCCTAACATAAGTTCAATAATACTGACATCAGTAGCATTACATAAGTATTACATTAGTATTGCAGTGAGTCACACACACACACATTCTAGATTTGCTCCCCATCAATACAGTCCATATATGGAATATTAATTAATTTTGAAAATCTGTTTAAATGTCTCTCCATGTTCTAGCTACAGCAGTTTAGCTCCACCCACTCATACATCGACTCACCAACATCTGTAGTGGTTAAACTCTTTTTTATTGGATTAGATGAAGACCTCGATTCATCACAACCCCCAGTAACTCACCTGGAGCTGTGATGGGTTACCCTGACAGAAACACTGTGTGTGGTTAGAGGCTCTTTTGCATATTGCAGCCCTCTGTGTCATCAGTACTGCGAGTCTGATATAGTGATATTGATTAACAGATGATACATTGTGCCTCCTGAACTGCGTAGACTCTGTGTTTTACAGTTCTGGATGTTTCTTTTCCGATGAGGACGTTTATGCTGAGCTCTCATCTCTAAAACGGCAGCTGCTTCTTTCAGTGGAGCGTTTTTGTTTTCCAGCAGATAACAATACACTTTAGCATCTTCCTCCTTTTGTCGTTCCCTTTTGTTCCATTTTTCTCTTTCATTCATTTGGATAATGAGTTTTGTCTTTTTTATTTCTGTAGATAACCGAGCTGCACAACATCAAGAACATTACTAGAATGCCCCGGGAGACCAAGAAACACGCAGTGGCAATTATATTCTGCGATGAAACGTCAAAGACATTTGCCTGTGAGTCAGGTAAGCATTCTCTCCTCATCCTCACAAAGTTTCATTCACTTCCATTAGTGTGGAGAAAGTAAAAATGGAACAATGTTATTAAAGCAATATTATACAACTGCTCAAACAAAAAATTCAGGCTTCAAGAATGCTGCGCCAGCTGCCTGTAGCTACAACTGTCTTACAGTGTGAGGGACCATGCAAGCAAGTCTGTGGCTCACAAATTAGGGGGCAGGAGGGCAATTAGTAGGTTCAGTATCTCTGTACGTTTTGGACAAAATATCACTATTACGATTTTACTGCTGCATATTTCAATTGTGATTTTATTATATTAAAGCTCCCAAAAATAGTAATTTTACTCCACCCATTCAGGCACAACCGCAGGTTTAGACCTGCACACGCATGCACCAATTTATGGTTAAACCTGAATGGTTAAACATGCTAATACTGTTGGATTACAAGAAGATCAGAACACCCAGTAACTCATCTGGATCTGTAATTGGTTGCCATCTCAGAAACACTGTGATTGCTCAGCGGAGCCTTATTTGCTTATTGCATCCTCCTGTTCTATCAGTATCAGGCCAATATTGAGGTAATGAATAACAGATGATACATTTTATAGCCCGTACTGAGTCATTTTTTATTTAGATTTTGTCCATATTTATAAATATTCATTTAAAATGGTAAGTAGTGGTCAGAACTCACCCCCTGCTGCATAGCTGCTCTCAACCTGAACAAGCTTCTATGGGATGTATTATAAAACTAGTCCTATCCATGGAGGAATCTCCTCACAGCTTACAGGACTTAAAGGATCTGCTACTGTGGGACCACGGACCCTCAGAGGTTCTTGTGGAGCTGATTTGGGGGAACAATGGGGACCAACAATATTAGAGAAATGTTTTTAATGTTAGTGCTGTTTGGGATATATTTAAATTTTTCAACCTGTCCAATCTACAGCCTGACTGTTAAGTCCATATTTTTAGATAGCAGTAAGCCATTCAGTGTTATAAACCACACAAGCAAGGCCATTAGAGGTAATGTTGCCAACTTCCTCAACGCCAAATAAGGGACACTTTGTTGCAGGTGCACACGCAGAGTAGCTGAACAACAATAATGTAAATCTTAAGGTTTCATATTTTAAGGCAAACCCCAGAGTCTATAATTTAGTATAATAAAATCACCACTAGTTGCCAGTGAACACAGGCACACCAACAACTGCGTCTCATAGCAACATTTGCATGAGTTTTGCCATCCAGGCATACAATAGTCTTTTATATGCCGAAGAGGCTGTGATTGTAATACGGGAATGGAGCTGCCCCTGAAGTGTAAAATCTTAAGCGTCCATATTTTGGGATATCCCGGACATTTCGTGAGGGTTGGCAACCCTAGTTAGAGGGAGCTTGTTTCTGGAGGAGCTAGCAGTTAGCACATTGCTAATTATAAGCTAGCATTAGCTATATTGGCCTCATAGCTCCAAACTACTCATTTAATATATGAAGGACAATATTTATGCTCACGTCACAACCTGAGATTTGAGGGTGCTGAGACAGTGCTAAGACACACCGATAACACCTCGGCTGAGATGATTTATTAAACTGTGTCAAGGCTTGGAACAAATATAGCCAAAGGCACTGATTTGAACTGGAGAAATAAAGCAGAAAGACATCCTACGAGCAATTGAATTAAATATGAATTTCTCTCAGCTGTCCATTAAATGGGCTCTGGAATCCACACCCAATCCCTGGACAAAATGTTCTGACACCGGTGGAGCACGGAGGAGAACAGATTGGAGGACTGTGTGTTTGGGGTTATTTTGGGGGAGCCTTAAATAGAGATGGCAAAGACCCAACACTGAGAAAAGTGCAAGATCGACAAGGGTGGAAAACACTTAAAAGGGCATTCTGGCCCAAAACTAGTCTTTAATAACTGCAGATTTTAAAGCTATTAAAGAACACATTCTTTACATAATTAATAAATGCAACAAAAGCACAGAAAAATAATTAAAACACCCAGCTAACATAGAAAAGTAGATCAAATAGTTACAGCAATAAAGAATATCAGATCAGACAATTATATTAACATAGAAGATCAGATCAAACAGTGCCGTTAACGTAGAAATATGAGATAAACAATTACATTAAATTAAGATCAGATCAAACTGAGGCATTAACACAGAAGATCAGAGCAAACAGTGAAATTAATATAAAATATTAGATGTCTCCTCCAAATGTGTTGAAGCAGTTTGCTGTGTTTGAGGTGGTTTGGTAAGATGTGCTGGAGTTTTACGCTCCTGCTGTCACAGAGTTAATGTCCGGAGGTGAAGTCATCTTGTTTTAATATGTTCATGGTTGTGACATCAAATTTCTGCATTCAAATCAGGCTGGCTTTGTAGTTTAGTTTTCACATGTGGAAACAAAGGAATATTCAGTTTATAGTGAAGGGGTATTGTTAACGATGCACTGCAGTGTAAAATTTGTGTGTAGTGAGTAGCCTGGGTGAGTAGGGTCAATGTGTGTGTGTGTGTGAGTGTGTTTGGTGGGGGGTGAGACTCCTGCTGGGTTTATCATTTGCACCTCTCGGGTCTTCCGTTCTGCTGCAGCGCGGAGAGGAATGTTCTCCTGAATCCGTTTAACACAATAACCTCTCCTCCTCCGGAGCCACAGGGAGTCCATCCATCCTGAGAAAGGGATGTTAATGAGAACCGGGCGGACGTAAACACATCGCCGTGAAGGACACCGGTCTGTACTGCGCCGGAGAAGGATTATGAGTAAAAACTCATTTAGATGGAGTGCATATCCATAACTATCCAAATCTATGTCTATATCTATTTCTGTTTAATGTTTTCTTCATGCATTTCATAGTTTCTAAGACATTTCGGTTTCTGACCTCTTTAAAATCAATAAAATTGACATAAATAAATCACTGAACAATTCTAAAACACAAGATAAGTTGTTAAATCACTCTAAAACAGATTAATCTCTAAATCAGTCAAAAACATGAAGATGAATCACCAAATCAGTTTAAAACAGATTAATTACCAAATCAGTCTAAAATTCAATGATATGTCGCTAAATCACTCTAAAACAAGTCAGTCAAAAACAAAAAGATGAATCATTTAATCAGTTTAAAACAGATTAATTACAAAGTCAGTCTAAATCTCAAAGGTAAATCACTAAATCAGTCCAAAACACAAAAATGAATCACTAAATTATCCTAAAGGATAAAATATATTAATTAGTTTTTTTATAAAAATAAAAATATATAGTATTTTGGGATACTCAGACTCGATTTATTTAAATATATTAAGTAGAGAAGCCAAACTGGTCCGAGTGTTGCTCCCGGTTAGGTTATGCTGACCTGAGTGTTTCTCTCGGCTCTGCTGTGCGTCCAGATGGAGCTCGGCTCACTCTCTCGCTCAAAACTCACAGAACTACCCTTTGAACACACACGCACACACTCAAAGACACACAAACACACTCTCACACACACTAACACAATCAAATACATACACACTCACACACAAGCTTGTAGCTATACCAGTATATTTTTCTTTTTTCTATTTTTTGTTTTAAAACTAAAATGTTTTTTTAATTTTTGAATTGGAGTAAATGGTCAACAATCCACTTTTCACATGGTATTGGAACAAAATGCTCCTAAACATGTAAGGTGGTTTCTGAAAACTGTTAGAGCCACTTTCACTTGACATTTGAAGTTTTACAGTCTCTCTGTCACTGCTGCCATTACCTTTAACAATCTTTCAGCAGTTTCAGCTTGTTTTATTACACGCCTGGAGGAGTTTTAAAGGTTTGATACGCCCAAAGCCTCGGAGCCACTCAGAGGTCGGCAGTGACGTTGAACTGTGCGCCTGGATCTAGCTCCGGGTTTGGGTTTTGGTACGGTAAGATTCATTCAGAGAAAACAACCTCAATGGAATCGTTCTCATCACCGGTTTCATTTGAACCCAAAATAGATGCTTGATCAGACCAGATGCTTGAGCGCGCCGGGTCAGTATCTGACTTTAAAAGTCTGGATTATAATTTTTAGAAAATATGCCAATTTTAAGTCTATTCTTTAAACTCAATGTAACATGTAGAAGAACCATTTTAACATTTAATATCGGTCTCGATATCAGAAAATACAAAAGTGTCTCTCTTAGAAATATTTCACAATACACACTCAAATACACACGCACACGCACACTCACACACACACACACACACACACACAGATACACACACACAGATACACACTTGCACGCAATCGAGAGATTGTTTTCTCTCCCAATGTCTTCCTCCTATTTCTGTTTATTTTCATAATTAAAAATAATCAGAATTTGCATAAACTGTGGCGGGCGGCGCTGAACTACCTGCATGGGCTCAAAAACAGCAATGTTGACTAACACGATTAATTGTGCGGCTCCCGCACGTCGCGGTGGAGGAGCGGCTGATGAAGTGTTTGTTTATCCAATTTTCCACTCAGCCAGCCTTAAAAACTGTCTGCGCGTTTACACTCACACGGCGAAAGGTCAGCCTGTTTGCGAGGGCCTTGGTGGTGGCGCGGGTGCACAGATTTATTCACGCTCCGCAGTTCTGGAGGTGGATTAGCTTAGCTTTATATCTTATCAGCTCTGTATTGACGGCTTGTCGTTGGTGCAAGGAGATGCTAATCTTGCCAGATTAATTTCGGCACACAGTTCCACCAAACTCAGAAAGACGCAGAGCTGTTCCCCCTGATGCCAAACAAACAGCCGCCATGCTGAGTCACTCCAGACCACATCGACTAACGTCAAAACACACGGGACTGAAAATACAGTTTAATGAACCCACGAACAGCAAACATAACGCTAATGGACTGTCTGTGTGTAATTGAACAAACTTTGAAACCCTCGCCGGTCAGTCCCTGCATGAGGGATGGAGTTCCGGCCTTGTGATGATGCAGAACTTTCTGTTTAATTGGTTAACAGAGAAACACTGAAATTCTCATTATGAAGTCATATCTGGTCCTGCCAAACTAAACTGCTGGACGACAGGGCTGAAAGCTGAACGGACTGCATCACTACTTTCTACAGGTGATACCCTGGAACATCAAAATCTAATTCAAATTCAGTATAGTAATAGTTCAGTTTAGACACAGAATGGTACCTGTAGAGCTGTAATGTAGACCCCATTTACACCTGGTGTTTCATGTGTTCAGAATCAGGATTAAATCTTGATAGGGTTCCTTATGTGTAAACACACCCAAGGATTTAATTTAAACTGGACAGGGTTTGGTTGCGCTCTCAGCAACTGGTGTGTGTGTGTGTTTGTGTATGTATCTGTGTATGTATGTACATAAATGTGTAGAATGTAAAATATATTCATGGGGGCATACTATTATTACATATTATTATTACATTTCAAGATAAGAAGGAGGGGAATTTTTTTTGGAGGCAGTGAAATACATACTAAAAATGGATATAGTTTTATTGTTATGTAGGTATGTGTGAGTGTATGTGTGTATTATTATATATATATATTTGTGTATATGTGTGTGTATATATCTTATGGCTCTGCAGAAAGGGATAACGGAGAACTGCTGAACCAGCCTGACCCGGTGGGCTGGATGCTGTCTCCTGCAGGAAACCTCGTGTTTCTGCATGTTTTGCAAGAGGGCATTTTTAAAAACTGTGTCTGTAATTAAGAGTGCCATGTGGGAGAGGGTTGGCTCTGTGTTAGTAATTAGACTGCGGTCGTTACAGCGGTGACAGCAGAGGCTCTTAAACGCTCCAGAAGGGTCGGGGGGGGGGGGGGGGGGGGGGGGTCTTAAAGGGGGGGTAAAAACTGCACAGACCATCCTGATACACCTCATATTACTTCTAAAAACTTAATTTTTTTATATATAGCATATGTCACATTTAGATGTAGATAATGAAGCAAGATTGGTCCAAACTTGAACTGAGCAAATGAGCTCATCCAGACCTCAGTTTAAGTGTTTTAAAACTTTAAAGATATGTGGTAAAAAATATACACATAATATTTTATGTAAATATGTTTGAGACATGCAGTGCATGCTGGGTAGGTGATTGTACCCGTTGAAAACCGCTAATAAAATAAATAAATATATACGCTGATTTTAATGATCAGAATAAAGAAAAGGCTGTTAATCCTCACTGATGTGTAAAGAGAGAAAATTAAGAAGTAAGGGTAACATTTTTGGGCAATTCTAATCTAAAACTAAACTAAAGTCTAAAAATAAACTGCTGTGTAATTGCAGTGATGTTCTGTAGGGGGTGCTGTTTTCGGTCTTTGATAGCAGTGCACCAGTGCCAATGTCTCACATTATAGCGCCCCCTGTATTGTATTACTACATGGGGCGAATGGGGTGATTTGTCTTCGGGACTGTTTCTGGTTCACAGCTTTTTCTGCCCACGTGACTTACTGGCTCCATTGCAACAAAAAATATCGCTAAAATAAGTAACATTACAGGAGAAGGAGCAACATTATCATCATCCAGTGTGTATCAAAGTTTAAATTAAATTCTTGAGCCCACCCATTTCTTTATATTTATATTGCTTTTAATCTTCTTGTTGACGCAAAAAGTCTACCTACAGTCTCACAAACTGTCATATCTTTTGACTATTTGAAAACAAAATATGAAGAAATGTGTAAGGTTAAGAATTTTGTACAGTACTATCAGTCATTTTGGGGCCATTGTGGGCCGAAATTTAGCAATAGTGTTAAAGCCAACTGGTGTTTTCAGATTTTTCTCTAATAAATAAATATAATGAGACTTCAGCATTTCAGTACTGAGTGCTGACCGCTATCCACTTTAACTACCCTATTTTTGACCGTATAAGACACACATTTTCTTCCCCAAAACTTGGGGGGTTGGTGTGTCTTATACGACGAATATACATTTTGCCTGCATTAAAACTGCACCTAATTTGTGTGGTGCTGCTCGCCGTCCTCTTTTTATGCTGTGTGTGCTGCAGGCTGGATTTGTGGCATGTACTGTGGGCTGTGGAGACGTCTCTGACCCTCCCTGCACGGCCAGGCTGTGTGTGTTCGGGCTTCCCTCTCCCTTCGATAGCGCGCCTGTTTCCCCCTCCCGACAGTCTAACCACGTGCTGCCTGGGCACCATGCCAACTAGTGTTGTTTTCGTCAACTAAAATTATGACGAAATATCTTCGTGAACGAACATTTTTGACGTGACAAAAATGATACGAGACGCGACGTTAATGCTGGTCATGTGACGATAACAAAACTAAATGTATAATGTATTTTTGTGGACGAATAAGAACGAGACTAAACTTGGTTTACATGGTAAAAGCTGTGCTAAAGTGTCTCTTAATTTTCGTTGACTAAAACGAGACGAGACGTTATTTCCTGTGCGATAGGGAGGGGAGAAAAAAGTAAAGGACGCTCGACCTTAGAGATTAACAATGTTTCTTCCCAAAACTTTCGTCCATTGTGCAGCACTTTGAATTAGACTTTAGATTCTCTGCTCGAACTCGAGCCCCTCCCGATATTACCTGCCACCACCCTCGGGTCAGACCGGGCCGTGATGCAGCATTTGAGTTGCTCGGAGCTCCAGCAGCGCAGGGTGTTAGTTTATAAACGCACCCACAGTTCAGAGCGTGTGTTATAACGGCCCACGGATAAAATTTAAATAATTACAGTCAATTTGTCGGGCCGGGCTGGTTTCGGACACGGGTGCACGGGTTTGGGTCATGTCGGTTTTCATTTTTTGGGCCCGATCTGGGCTCTAATGTAAATGAAATGTGTCTAGAGTGGACAAAAGTTTCGGGACACATTTTTATTCCTTTAAAATTGGGTGCGCCATATATTTCGGAGCGTCTTGTTTTATTTTATCTCCTAATTTGGTTTCTTTTACTCCCTCTCCCTCTCACTCTCTCTCTCTCTCTCTTTCTCTCTCTCTGTCTCTCTCTCTGTCTCTCTCTTTTAAGAGAAACTGTTTGTCTTGCTTTTATTCATTGCTTCAGGTTACAGACACTGTTTTATATGTTACAGAGTCTTTTAAGAGGTTTTATTACTAATTTTACTTTTCAACTTTTATCTTTGCTTTTAAAAATGTCAAGAAACTTTTAAGTTTCAAGTGATAAACAGCCGATTAAGTGTATCCATGACCAAGCTAAAAGAGCCAACTACCTCAGCAGGTGAAACAAAGTGGCACAAAATACAGACTGTGTCTCTGAGAGAATCCTCTCCAGACTGCTAAAAGCCATAGTTACAATTTATATTAGTTCCTATAAGAGTATGGGAGATATGAATATGTGTTGCGCTGTTTGGTGTTGGGAGGAAGTGGGTAAAGAGCTATGTTTTACACCATAACTGTTTTAACTCAGTCAACATACTTACATTAATTTATGCAGCCTAGTTTTATCTGATTTTTCATCCTGTTTCGCACATTTTATGGTGACTTATTGTAAAATAAAGGACCTTGAAGTCTCTCTGGCTCTCTCCCTCTCTGTCTCTCTCTCTCTTAAGCTCTCATTTCTCTCTCTCTCTCTCTCTCCCTATCCCTCTCCCTCACTCCCTCTCTCTGTCTCTGTCTCTCTCTCTCTCTCTCTCTCTCTCCCTCTTTCTCTCTCTCTCTCTCTCTTTCTCTTTCTCAGTCGCTCTTTCTGTCTCTGTCACTCTCTCTTTCTCTCTCAGTATAATTGAGTATTGATTGTTGTGAGTGTAATGCAGGAGTCAGTGTTGGTCACACGTGTATATAAAAGCTGAGATTAAACTAGTTGTGTGAATTAGAGAAGGCAAAGAAAAAAAATCAACACTCATCAAAAGTTTTGTTTTTCATAAAGCGCTTTCCACCGAACATATCGACCTTTTCTTCCTCTCTTGTTAGCTGGAAAGGGTTTGGTCGTGCTCTCAGCAACTGGTGTGTGTGTGTGTGTGTGTGTGTATGTATCTGTATATGTATGTACATAAATGTGTAGTAGGTAAAGTATATATTTATGGGGGCATATTATTATTACATATTATTATTATTACATTTCAAGATAAGAAGGAGGTGAATTTGTTTGGAGGCAATTAAATACATACTACAAAATGGATATAGTTTTATTGTTATTATTTCTGTAGATAGGTAGCTACATGAAACCCTATGTGTGTGTGTTTGTGTGTTTTCCCTGCAGAGCTGGAGGCGGAGGAGTGGTGCAAGCTGCTGTGTGTGGAGTGTTTGGGGACCAGGTTGAACGACATCAGCCTGGGTGAGCCGGACCTGCTGGCTGCGGGTGTTCAGAGGGAGCAGAACGGTCAGTATCCAATCCGACGCAAGCTTTCTGGTGACAGTTTCCCCGACTGTACTCACTAATCACTTCTAGTAGGAGCAGCAGAACGAGTTTGTTAAACACAGTCCTTGCCAGCAGCAGCCGTGTTCTGTCCGAAGGATCTGTCCCAGATACTAATGATGCCGGGTCGTAATGAAGCCTGTCACGGAGCCGCAAGAGATTATGGGCCTTCAACAAATCAGAGTACACGAACAGGTCTCTGCTGAAACCCGCCACCAAAAAACACAGATTCTCCTGCCTAGGGTCTGTGTTAGAGATCGACCGATATATTGGTTTACCGATATTTTTTTTCCAGTATTTAAGTATTTTACCATAATTGGTTATCGGTTTTGTAATATCGGGTTTACCGATAAACACCGCCATCTTGTGGGCGTTTTGAGAATTACGTATATGATCGCCATTGCAGCACAGCGTCTGAGGGGAAACTGCGTGCAAAGGTTAAATATACTTACTTGCATTTTACTATATTTAGTGAACTTTATTAAACATAACAGCTATTAATGCACACATTAGATGCATTACATAAATAACTGATATATAGTTTATGCACCATTAAAGACTTTAGTAACAGTACCCTTTTATATATTTTTTTCTGGGTATTTTTTGCACTTTCAGACCCCTAATTTTATTTGTATGCAAGGAGGGAGTGATTATTATAAATAAAACAGTTCAGTGGTGGTGTAATAATTGTATAAAAAACAGAAGTATAATAATAAATAAATATCGGTTCTGAATATCAGTTATCGGGCACATAAACATGCAAATAATTGGTATCGGTATCGGTAATAAAAAAATAAATATCGGTCGAACACTAGTCTGTGTCTAAACTATTGTACAGTTTTGAAACCATTTCTGTGCATATTGTAATGCACAGCCACTGTTTATCTACTTGGTATAATATTTTGGCGGATAGGACTTGGCCCTGGCCCTAGCATAATATTTTATGATTAATTTTATTTAAATGTGTTAAAGGGCATGCACACTTATTTACACAGTAAGTTAACCAGTTGCGTCATTTGAAATTAAAAAGTGGCATCAGGAGCCCCCAAACTTTATACTTCTGTTCAGTAGCAACTTGGTAAAAATATATGTTTCTACTGTGGAAGTTTTGTATGTATGAGGGCATTGAAATGTATAACCTAATATGCTGAGGGAAAAAATGCTTCAGCATGAAGAATGTTAGAACTAAGTCTTTCTATAAGCTGCAGTTTAAGACACTGTACATTCAGGCACAGGTGAAACTGATGTGTGGGTGGAGGTAGCTCAGTGGGAAGGATACTTGCCTCTTGACCATGAGCACCATGAAGTCTTTGGTTCACATCCTACCCCCAGCACCACCACTGGGTCTCTGAGCAGGACCCTTAACCCCAAGTTGCTCCAGGGAGACTGTCCCCTGTAGTTAGGAATGAAAGTCGCTTTAGATAAAAACGTCTGCTAAATGCCGTAAATGTAAATTATGCTACTCTGTCTAAAAATGTTACCTTGAGGCTTATATAGTTTACACAGTCAAACAAAAGATGATGACAAATAAGATTAATGATATGCATAATCAGAGACAAATAAATTTTATTTAAATGAGAAGTGTCTAGATAGATAGATATATCATAGAACCAGGTTATACAGTGATAAGCCTGAGAAATGTTACAGCTACCCTGTGGAAAAATGTTCACTTGAAGTTTATTCAGCTGCCAGCTGCCTATATTTGTGGTACTGAACCCCAAAACTGTTGGCCTGCTCATGTGAAGAAGGGCATGAGAACACATGTTGATAGGTAGCATGTTTGACAGAGCACCTGACCAGGTTAAAGTCATGTGGTGTGATTAATCAGTGGTCATTTTTTTATTCATTGTTTTTCTATGACTAATTGATCTAAATGCACACAGTAATTCGACACCCCTTATACATAAAACAGTAGCCTCAGGGTTAAAAACAAGAGTTCACAGACAAATTTCAGTTTATAAACGTTTATAAACAAACAGTCTTAAGATATTAAATTATTTAAAATTATTTTAGTATGCTCAGTGCAAGACAAAGAATAAAAGGTAACAATACAATAAAATGTAGGTAATGAACATTATTGCAACAAAATAATTGTAACACTGATAATAACTATAAGACTGTAACAGTGACAATTACTCTAACGCTGACAATAAATGTATTGCTGAAAATAACTAACTGACAATTAATTTAACATGGTATCAATAACAATCACTGTATCACTGACAGTGACTAACACTGTAACAGTGACAATCACTGTAACGCTGCCAATAAAAGTAACACTGAAAATAACATTGCCAATAAATGTAACATTAACTCTGACACTAACTGACACACTGTTACACTGACAATAACTGTAATACTGTAACACTGACAGTAACTAACACTGACAATAAATGTAACTCTGTTACATTGAAAATAATTAACACTGGTAATAACTGTAACACTAACTGACAATGACTGAAACACTGTAACACTGCTAATATCTTTAACCCTACCAATAACTGTAACTCAGACAATAACTGTAACATTACCATGTAGATTTAGTGTTCTGTACCAGCAGGTCAGTGGTGTGGGTGAAGGACTTAGTGTTCATGCAATAAAAATAAAAATAAATGCAATAAAATAGCACCATATAATGAGAGGATGAGAATAACATTCTACAATATTCAGTCCGTTCACAAATAAAACAGTTAGGTTTTATTGCACAGATCCTTTTTGGAAGAAAATAGGACTGAAACAGGTCACCCACATATTTCATGACTGATCTTTAGAGTCTAAATTGTTGTTTATGAGTGAAACTTTGCAGCACCAGCGTTAGAGCCATTTTGCTCTCTTAGCACTGTGTTCCTGCTCCTCTCAGTGCTGGAATAAAAATATACATCCGCTTTCTCAGTCATTTCTCAGTTTTCCACAAGTCTGTTCTTCATTCCGGACACGATGAAGCTCTAGCTCGTTTTTATTTACAGAGACTGAGAGCCCAACACAGCGGAACCATTTCACTCATGTATCTGCAACCAGATTCCAAAAATGAATTGTGTGTGTGTGTGTGTGTGCGCGCGAGTGTGTGAGTGTCTGTGTGTGTGAATGTGTGTGTATGTGTATGTATATGTGAGCGTGTGTGTGTGTGTATGTGTGTGTTTTTGTGAGAGAATGTGAGTGTGTGTGTGTGTGTGTGTGTTTGTGTGTGTGTGTGTGTGTGTGTGTATGTGTGTGTATGTATACAGAACTGTTCTGTGTAGTAACCACAGGATGAGCTGATATTGTAAAGTCTTCTGTGCCGTGTATTTATGTTTTCTTTTTTTAAAGAATAAAGGACAGATTTGCTTTCGGATCAGAACCTGGCCATGGCTTTGTTAGTGCCGGAGGTATGGCCCTTCAGGGGAGAGGGGAACTTTAGCGTTCCGCACTCAAATTAGACATTCTTCATTTTGGACCTTCGATAATTAGATCAAATTTAATTCTCCCAATCCGCCAAAAATAGCTCCTATATTCCGTTGCCATTCTGTTGGAGAGACACATGGCTTATTTTGAAACATTAGGGATAATTAGCAGCTATTAATTCGGATTATGAAGGGCGCTCTCGTCTTTTCAGAGCTAATTGATATGGCATGATGAGGCCGGTACAGTTCGCTGCATTTTAACCATTTTTTTCCATAGCAGCTCCATCGTAACTGACCTTTGCTTTCATCGTCCACAGAAGGGCCACGATTTGGGGGGGTAAAATAGCAGAAAAGTAGTAATCAGGTTTGATTAGTCTGTGGTCTTTCTGATAAAAAGCCTCTCCAGACTGCGATGAAAAAGCCTCTTCAGCTTTTCTCCATAATGGCCCCTCTCTCCTCACGGCCGGGTGGAGCTGCTTCAGAAGGGCATTTCTGGACAGATGTGACATGAATGGAAGCTTCTCCACTCAATTTGTTCTTGGAAAACAAGCAGTGGGCCAGAATTAAAATTCACTTCACTTTAACTTTCACTTCACTCCAATTGAAGAACATATGTCTAAGGTATAAACTGATTTGGTTCCCAAGGCTCTGAATCAGCCTGATAAAGAGTGGGGCTGCACGGTATGGACAAAATACTAGAATTGCGATGATTCTGCTACATATTGCGCTTCAGGTGCCTTTCAATATATAAAAGGATCCAAATCATTATGACTTAGGACAGCCAATCAGAAAAGAGATCATTTGCATATATCAGTTTTTACTCACAAACCTATTGAAACAGTGGAAAATATATTGCATGAAAATGTGGTATATTGGTGTGCAGGAGAATGTGGTATGGTGTTAAAAACACCATAGTAAATCCCCCAAAAAAAAGATCAATTGATTATATAGACTGATTAGACGGATTGGTTAGTTTGATCGATAGATAGCTTGATTAATGGATAGATGAAAAAGAGATTGTTTCATTACAGAAAACTATATTTTTAAACAACATGTGTCCATAAAAGTGGTGTGTAAAAATCATAAATTCTATGAATGTTGTTTGTTTCCAGAGAGATTTAATGTCTATCTGATGCCCACTCCAAACCTGGACATCTATGGAGAGTGTACTATGCAGATCACACACGAGAACATCTATCTGTGGGACGTCCACAACGCCAGGGTCAAGCTGGTCATGTGGCCGCTCAGCTCACTGCGGCGGTACGGCCGGGATTCCACCTGGTTCACCTTCGAGTCGGGCAGGTACGGTGAACCCAGTCCAAACTTTCCATCATCAGTCACGGCACCTCAGAAATCCACACAGCCGCCAGCACTTCTGTAGGGTCATCTCACCAGTCGGAAAGACCCAAACAAAACTCAACAAAACTACAAAACCTCCAGTTGTTTTCACTATTTATGTGTATGGAGAACTGGTCCTGCTGTGCTGCTGTGTGTGTTTCTGAAGCATTAATACTTTCTCACACAGCTGTATTTACAAATGGTGGATGCTGGATTGGATCAGTGGAGGGACGGGGCGGCACTCTGTTGATCATTTGTAGCGACGCTCCTCCCTCATTATAGAAACACAAACTCAGGACGCAGTTTCCTTTTTTCTCAAAGAAATTACAATAGAATCATGAAACTCTTAGAGCTAAACACACAGAAGCAGGGCCAGCATGTTGGTGGTCTCTGACAGCCACAAAATGCAATTTTTTGCATTGAGTTTTTAATAAATTTTTCACATATTTATATATACTAGGGGTGTGCAGAGTCCCTATTTGTATCTGGAAAATGATTCGTATTTGTAGTAAAAATTGAGTAAAATTCATAATGCAGTGCGCAAACAACGTCTGGTGGAATATTTTATACTGTGTTGTTGGTAAAGTTTTTTATTCTAATGTTTTTAAATTTTTACATTTTTGCTGCTCTAACCCTTCTGTCCCCTTTCTACCATGACAATGCAAATTTCCCACTTGTAGTACTAATAAAGGTTTATCTTATCTTATTTTATCTTATCTCATCTTATCTGGAGAAGCTCAGTGAAACAGTATTAGGTTTAGGATGTGACAGAAAAAAAAATTGTTACATGAAAATTCGTAGAAAATCCAGCAGTGATTTTATTGTGATGTTTTGGAGAAAAAAGGATCTAAACTGTGTCCTGAGGTTCTGTTTCTATAAAGAGGGAGGAAGGTCACTACAAATATTGTGATCAACAGACACAGGGCCAGTGTGGAGGAGGGCTCTGGTAGCTGCTCATTATCTGTGATATGATGTGGAGACAGCATAAATGATCTAACCTCGCTCAGCCCTCAAGCCTGCAGGCCGTAACTGCAGCGTAAAGGAACTAAACGTAGCGATAAACAGGGCATCTGCGCAGCCGCACTGGGGGTGGCACTTCAGGAGCCTGAGATTTTAGAGATTTTATCACTCTGCAAAGCGCCACCATCACGCTGGCTTAACGAGGAGGTGCAAATTTATGCTTTAGCATTATTCCTGCCTATCTCCTGTGTGTGTGTGTGTGTGTGTGTGTGTTCACGCCTGCCACTTATGCATATGTTTTGCAGGATGTGTGACACAGGAGAGGGCTTGTTCACGTTCCAGACGCGAGAGGGAGAGGTGATTTATCAGAGAGTTCACGCTGCCACGCTGAGCATCGCCGAGCAGCACGAAAGAATGATGCTGGAAATGGAGAAAAACTCACAGGTCACATCTGATATTACACACCATTCAGCACTCAGCACTCAAACCATCCAGTATATATATATATATATATATTAGGGCATTAACACAAAAGTCGACTAGTCGATTAATTGACTATAAAGGCACTAGTCTACGGCCTATTTTTCTGTTTTTCTCTGCCCTCTCTTTGGACGTATTGCAGTCTCTGCCTCTGATTGGCTGACGCTGACACGTGTTTCTTGGTTTAACCAATTACTATAGTCCCTTCATAAAAGGGGCAGAACCATTGGCACGTAGAGTGGTGCGTAAACACGAGACCACAACAAGACGAAACAGACGGCAACAGAGAACAGAGACACACATCACACGTGTGGAGATCCTTCACTCTAGAACACAAACAGCACGGGGACCTGCAGAACCAGCACGTTGGTGTGAAAGTGCAGGAAAAGTGCTGTGTTCTGCATGGTTCTGCAACTGCACTTCTAGCTAACATGCTAATGCTAGCACTGCAGGGAGTCCAGTTCAGAGGAGCTGAGCAGCACTGGAGCTTAAATTGTTCCCACTTTCTGTTTACACGTAAATTTACCAGACCATTTAAAGTATCAGCCTTTGTTTTGTTTAGTTTAAGTTAGTGCTGTCAAACGATTAAAATTTACATGGTGTGGCGATTAATTAATCTGTTTAATCGCATTTAATCACACATACATACAGATGTAACAAGAAGCAGGTTTTTTTTTACCATTTTTTATTGAATACAAGCCTATAACTTGGGATACAAATGCTGTAAATTTTGATAAACTACATCTCCTAGCTCACTCTCACACACTCCGCCCACAGCACTGAGACTCCGCCCCTCTGGAGTTCTGGATGGACAAAGCTAATGTGGCTACTTTTAGCTCAGTTTTCCCTCTCCTGCTGAATCTAGCTTGACCAACACCTCTCCTACAGACGTTCTCCACCGTCACATACTTTCCCGATGGGCAAAATGTTGAAATAAACGTGTGTTTGTGCTTTGTGTTCACTTTTGCCTCGCACGGCCGTGCAGCTGCCCTTCAGAGTCATAATCGGCAAAAAACATTCACAAGACATCACGGACAACTTTTTATTAGACATTTTGTTGTTTTTTTCTTCCAAATCTCACTGAACTGAACTGTGCTCTCTGGCTACTCATTAGGGTGACCACCCCCAGACAGACAAAATGTGGGACAAGTACCAAGTTTAAGTGGGACAGTGTGGGACAGGCGT
>JBBKCR010148511.1:0-18657 GCA_037577295.1 Ladigesia roloffi
TTGTCATTTTGCATATTGCATTGCCATTTTGCATATTGCACTGCAAAATGAATTTTGCTACACATAAGCTTCCATATACACTGAACTCCCAAAGTGCTGGAATGTAAATAATGTATCGCCCTCTACTCCGTCCATCACCAATCTTCCCGAAGCATACCCAGTAGTTCAGCATTCTCCTGGAGTCTTACTCTTTCTCTTGCTTTTGGATGCATTGCCAGAAGACACAGGGTGTTTGGGCAGCATCTTAGGGCTTTTAGCAGAATTAAACGAAAACATGAGAATAGGACGCCGGCAATTAAGTTGAATTTATAATTGGATTACTATTTATGTTACAAAATTGGTTAATTATGTTTGTCTTAATAATTTTGAACTAAAATGCATTTAAATAAAAGCAGTTGGAGAGTATTTGCAGTTTAGGCGTTATTGTGCAAAATCAGCACAAGACCTCTGGTGTGCGTTAAAGCAGGGGGTTACTGTATTGTTTTGTGGGGTTATCACACCACAATGGGTACCCATAACACTTGGTACTGAAGAGTTAATGAGCAAAGTCCTGTTAAATACAAGAGACAAGGCTGAATGAAGACCCAGAACTGACCTACAGGATCAGCATGTGAGGAGATGCTGAGAGTACAAGCCAACACACACACACACACACAGCTGAATGACGGGAAACCAAAAAAGTGATTTATGCTAAAAGCAAAATTGGACCCAATCTGTTCTTACAGCACCGAAAAGGCCGTCTCGGCACATTGCAAAATGGTCATGAGTCAGAGCCACTGGCTGGGGGAACTAGGACAGAACTGTGGTGGGGGCAAAAGAAATGGGAGACTAAAGAAGTCATATGGGATAAAGGAACACCAAACAGCCTGAAGTATTGGCCACAGCTTTACAAGCCTCTTAAATCAACAATTAATTTTCTGCCTTACCACAAATATAGTTCAACAGCTAAGATGTCACAGAAACAAATTCTTGATTATCCCTCCTGCTCCTGAGGCGGTTTGCGAAAACAGACCCTGTTGTGTAAAAAGCGTTCAGCTTCTCACGTACGTTTAGCTAATTTATCCATCTTGTATTTAATCATACTGGGTTCTAATCCTCGTCCACTAGTCTGATCCACCTTCATGAAGAGCTGGATGAGGTTTGTCCAGATAAGTTTTGGAGATGAAAATATTTTAGTGACTATTGACATCGAGTGCTAGAATGTTTAACCTGGTAGCTCCAGTTTTAAGGAAGCAATGTTTGGACTTTGAACATTCACATCCATGGTCAGTGGAAGTCTGTAAATTAGTTTTCACTCCCAAAAGTATTCCTTTAACGAGGAGTTACAACACACATTTTGTCTGAATCAATATTAACTACCAGAAGAGTGATAAGCGCCTTCTTACCTGTGGCAGTTTTTTGTCCTCGTCCGACAGGCAGTCGATAGCATTGCTGAAAACTTCCTCCACAAGTTTCTTCTCATCATCTAGGTGGACAAATACAGAGAAAAAGAAGACATGATCCACTGAATAAAGGTCTCAAAGGCATCATTAACGGACATAAACAGTATTTTATTGTTGTCAAACTAATCTTTTGCAAACAAATGCTTATAACAACAGGGTGCAAAATGCCTAAAGATACAAGGAGCCTAGATAAATGTGTTCAAACCACTCAGCCTTTAGCACCACCGGTGTACTGATCACTGGTTCAAGACTAAAGTTAGATAGTCCTTATTCTGCTTGAATGATTCATATGTGTCACTGTGTGTCTCAACAAACAAAAAATATTTCTCTGAACCTGGTCTGGAATCAAAATATGAGAAAATGTACAGTTACTCAACAAGGGGGAACAAAAGGCAGAAAGAGAGAAAAAAGGACAACCAGAAAAGAAAACACTGAAAGAAAACAGACAAAAGAAAGAAAGTCATAGAGCAAGAGTGAAAGAGAGGGAGGGGTAATGCAGTCTCTCTCTTTAAAAAAATCACTTTGAGAGAATGTCTGGTGAAGTGAGGATGAACAAACCTCAAATCCTTTAATGTTCTCCCTCACACTTCCATTTTCTCCTCTCTTTCCAGACAGGCCAAGCACCATCTCACCACTCAATAAAAATGTGTGTTTGTGTGCGAGTGTGTGAGAGAGAGACATGTGACTGCTCTGGGGACAGGAACGCTCAAAACAGGCTTTAAAACTGAATTACAGTTAGAGTGTGGTATGAACACATTCCCCAGAAATAAAATTAGCACTTTATCGCTTTCTGACATTTTTAGCGTCCTGCACAGTCTCTAAAAAAGGGTTTAACACCAGTTCTACACTTAACGACTGCTTATGTCGACTTCTATTGCACATTCTACAGCTTGTACAAGGCAGGATCTTGAATGACGAAAGAGATTATTCAGATTACTTGATTAATTTAATAACAGTTGGTTTGTTTGTTGACCTTCCATGCAGAAGCAGAAAAATGCACCGCAGTGTTACCCGTGTTGAAGTCCAGTTTGGACACCTGCAGAGCATAGGCCTCACACTCCTTCTTGCTGAAGCTGAAGATGATGACAGGCTGGAAGTTCCTCTCCATGATCATCTTCACGATCTTGAAGACATTGGATGGACCTGGAAACAATGACGGCGAACATATTTCCTTTTTTTTTTTCACTGACAGTGATCAAAGCACTGACCTACATTATGACACTCTTTTGTGGAATAAAACATCTTAATACACTATCTGGGTAAACAAGATGTCAGAACATGGTCCTCACAGCAGTTAGCCTACATCAGTACCTGACTTCACTAATACTCTTGTACAATCAAATCAACACAGCTTTAGGGATGCCTATTTTTTTAAGATAAGTACAAGTTTAAACTCCACCTTTAGTTCCTCCTCTTCTGCCTTTCGGGTCCCATTTCCCTCCAGCGCTCGACCCCTGGTCTCCGGCATCTCGCAGCACCTGCATTGCCGTGTTGAAATTATCCTCCCTAAACTCGCCCTAAGAAAAAAGAGGATTCATATGTGAGACCCATTTAAGGGAAGACTTGGAGTGAAGAACAGAATAAAAACGTTTTTGACTAATTATTTTACCAAGAAGCTGCTACAGGACCTTACAATTGGGTGGCCTTAGCAACCAGCAAGTTATCACATATACATTGCCAATACAGTCAAAGCATCTTGATAGAAAAAAAAAAAAAACAGGTTGGAACTATCAGTCTTTAATCTGCATCCACAAAGCCCAAAAAATCCCTCCACCCTGAATGGATTTAGTTTTAGAACCAAAAGATTTTCAAAACTCGTAGTATGACGTCAGTGGCACAAACATAACCATTCCATAGAATAACTGGACGGTCCTGCTGTATGGACAGGGAGGGCAAGAAAGCTAAAGTGTGTTCTTACATTCTCATCCACCACTAGGTGGAGTCCATCGCCCCCTGCTGGAAAGATGTAGTGCTGCAGTGGTGTGGGCCGGTAATCAGTGTAGACCACATGACAGGGCTGTTAGACAAAAACACGCAATTAGGGGATATTTGTTCGTAAATTTCATCAGAAGGCCAAAATTCATATCAGAAAGCCTTATAACTGGCAGGATAAGGAAGCCGGAGTCAGAACCCAACTGCCAATTTTGGTAGCAGGCTGCACATAAGTGTGTTACAAAGGTACATTACGCTTACACTCACAGGTGTCGTAAGAACCAGAAGCAGACTGTACCTGTTTGTGCAGGTGGCAGATCCACTCTGCGAACTGACGGGCGTTCGGGATGGTGGCCGACAGGAAAACATAGTGAACATTATCAGGAAGGAGGATGATGGTCTCCTCCCAAACCACACCACGCTCTGCAGGGTACACACAAACACACACACACACACATATATTACAACTGTGCGGCTCATAGCATCATTACATTACATTACATGACTTTCAAGTTCATATTTTATGCCGCCTCTGCAAAAAGCACACCTGCGTCCCTCATGTAGTGAATCTCATCGAAAACGACCCAGGCCACCTCTCGCATGACTTCTGACCCTCGGTACAGCATACTCCTCAAAATCTAAATGAAGAAAGGAGTCATCAGACCTTTAAAATATCAGCCAGAAAATAAATGAGTAAAACACCTGACTGTCCAGCAGAAACGTGTTTATAATAATATGTCGTTAATTTAAAAGCCTCGAGGAAATTTCCTTCAGTTTTGTTTTGGCAAACAGTGTGTTAGAATATGAAATAGACTGATCTGACAACCCTTGATACAGTCACCATACGTGTTGTTGAAATAAATGTGTTGTTGAAGTAACTGCAGATGAAATGCTTTTAGGTTCTATTTAAAATCTATTGCAATGAAGAAATATGAAGAAACGAGACATTGAGGCCTCTGCTCTTTGGGTGTTAATCTCCAGCACGCCTGCAACCTTGGATACGATACGTTGCTCAGAGGACAAACAGACCAACCTTTTTCGGACAGAAGAACTGATGGCTATTTTGTTGGAGTGATTGAGGTACCCACATTAAACATTAAATGAACTTTAGCAAATACAAGCATAAGATTATAAATTCCATTCCAATATTTTAAACTAGTGAGGGAAATATATAATAGATCATAAAGAAGGTTGTGATTAATAAAAGGCAGTTATGCAGACGTACCTCAGTGGTCATGACGAGGCAGGACGCTGTTGGGTTGATGGTGACGTCTCCGGTCATCAGACCCACGTCCTGAAACTCCTCGTACATCTCGCGGTACTTCTGATTACTCAGAGCTTTGATGGGGCTGGTAAAGATCACGCGCTGCTTCTCTCTCAGAGCCAGAGCAATGGCATACCTGCACACACAAGATTAAAATTACTACACAACTGTTACTGTCAGATTGCAAAAACTACAGACTGAAGACTCATTCTGTATTAAAATCACTCCTCAATTATTACTGTAAAAACCACACACTGCAGAATCCTCCTGGATTAAAATCCCTCCGCAATTATTTCTCTCTGACTGTAAAAACTATGCTTATGTTACAGAACCTTTTGAAGACTAATACAATTCCTAGAAGGATTTATATGCTAGAGGTGCATTCCTGTAAGACAGTGGTCTCCAACCTTTTTAGGCATTACACTAATATTGCATTACTTTTAAGTTACTCTGACCAAAATTACTGGAAATATGGAGCTTGCAAAGTAAATATAGCTTCTGACTCAATGAGCTCATTTCACAGCCAGTGGACGGTGATGAGGGATCTGACTGAGCGGCTCAGGGTTAAAAACAGGACTAACTGGCGTTCGATCAATTGCAGTTTCACTCATCTCTCTGCTCTGTCTGACTACAGTGAAACATTTTTCTCCTCTGCTGATCTCGCAGCCATTTTGGCAAATTTGTATCGCAGTTATGTTGTTTAGTGTTCATATTTTAAAGTTTTATAGAGAGGGGATGCACATTTTAGGGGCGGGGTCTGTGTGTGACGGAATGAGAGTGGGCGTGCATGTGTCTGAGGAGGGGGAGAGCGAGTGTGAGAGAAGTGTGTGTGTGGCTGACAGGCGGTGAGCGAGAATGAGAGAAACTTGAGTGTATCTCGCTAGTTGGGCTGTTACTTTTGCAGTCGACAGTGACCAGTTCGGTAATAATAAACAGCAGTTCACGGAATAACTGTGTCATCACATCCAGCCGTTCTGGTGACACTTCAGCATGAAGATAAAAAAAATCACTTAATTCCGTGTTAAATATTTATCGCAACGCGCGTTACTGACAGAGTAAAATATTGCCGATTTTTTTCCTGTAACTAATGGGCAAATAATGATTTGGTGTAAGAAGGGGGTGGATATGGTTGGCTATACATGCAAGTTGGTTTTCCAAGTGACTAATAAAATTTGACTGGTCACGTTTTCAACTGTATGTAGATTCGTTAACCCTTCAGGGAGCTACTTGGAGAGGGCAGTCGCGAGCTACTGGTAGCTCGCAATCGAAGTGTTGGAGACCACTGCTGTAAGAAAATGTGAATTGCTTCTTCTGGTTGCTTTAGTAACTCTGATGGTAACTTGGGCATTGCTATAGATGTTCCAGGTGGTTACGAGTTTGCTGTAGATTTTTGCTAATGTGCTGATAGCTGGATAGCAGGCGACATAATCACACTAATAACCAATGGAAGAAAAGGCTGTAGTTTAAAAAACAAAAAACAAAAATAGAATCCCAGACTCACTCAGCACACACTGTTTTCCCAGCAGACGTGTGAGCAGATACCAGAACTGACTGGTTGTTGTCAATACATAAAATAGCCTCTCGCTGGAAGGGGTCCAGAATAAAGGGGTATTCCTGCAAACAAAGGATCCATGAGGACAACTACAAATACAGCGTTCATTCAAAAAATTATAATAAATTATTTATTTTTTAATAAACAGCACAAAAGACACTCAATGTACTTTGTATAGCACATGTAAGAGCTATTAAAAATACCTTAGCAGCTGCTCCAACTCTCTGCTTTAGCTGTGTGTACTCCTCATCTGCAGGCAGCGCCACCTGCAGGAGAGAGGGGAAACGTTTTAAGAACTATGTTATCATTTATCAATGAGACGATCAGCACTTGGATGAGAAAAGCACAACATGAACTTTTAATGATACTCAAAATAATGATTCAAAATAATTACCAAAGCAAATCCTTTAGAGTTGAATGGAAAATGTAAAAGGTCGACTTGTCTTAATCTTCAGTGTTTTAAAACTTTACAAAAGGAAATTTTGGACGCTTTGCATCAATCTCCAAACAAACATTGAAAAAACAAGCAAAAACAGTTCTGAACTCTAAAATTAAATATTAGCTACTATAAAAAATAGGTGGTAGGATATCCCAGAAATATTTCTGGCTAGGGTTTCTGTTAATTGTTGTTGTTGTTTTTTATTAGATTTCTTCATTCTATGGTCATGCTAAAAGGCAGACTGTTATGGAAAAATCTGCATTTACTCTCATTTATTCTTTTGTGATTCATTTATTCTTTTATTTGATTCATTGTTTGATTCACTGTGAATTATGTAGGTACACTGATTATTAGAACTAATCCTTAGGTTAGGTGTGTTAGGGTAAAGCTACGTAAGTTTAAAGTACATATGGAGATCATTTTTAAACAGTATATTTGTATTACGAGTTGCTGACTTAAGACAAAGTGTACGAAGGTCTTTCGAGGGCCACGTAGATTGGTTGCCTAGCAAATTTGTTCATAACAAGGCATGTTTTGTCTCCAGAAGTCGGTAAGCAAGGTCAGGGTTTACGTAAATTTGTGTATAAAGATATTAAGAAAATCATTGTCACTCAGAACAGATTCTGGAGGCATAGATGACTGCGGTCTCTGTGAACTTTTTTCCTTTTCTATTCTCCATTCTGCAGAATGTAATTAAATCTCTGTTTGATTAATTTGAGCAAAGAAAAAAAGGTTCATTATCGTGAGTCTCTGACACTTGAGAACAATTCTTCCTGGCTGAGCGGGGAATTCCCAGACACAGATCTTGATGTATTTTATGTGTTTCACATTTAAGCTACAATTCTCTTTTGGATTCAGATGCATTTTTTCAGTCTGTACTTTACTCAGGTCACTCATATAGGGTAGGGGTATGTACCCTACCATTAAGCAGGCCATTTGGCTTGGATGAAATTTAAAATTGGCATGTCAATGGCAGGGTAATGCCAGTAAAATGTACTGGTGATTTGTACCTGTTTTTGACCAAAATTCTCTGTCTACTCTCAAAACTTTAATATACACCAAAACCAAATCACACCGAAGTCCTATGCGGATCTCTGATATGATATGCAACAGTATGCTGCTGGTTCTGCACTTATTTCCAGGACATACTCCCATCTCAGGATAACCACAGGCATTACCACTAACATCCTCCAGTATGCAAGTCACGGTTGTATTAAAACTAGAGAATGACCAATACATCGGCCGGCCAATTTATCAGACCGATATTTGCATTTTTTATATCCGATGCAGAGGTGCGTTCGCCGATACATTTTTCCAGCCATGATTAACACACAGCAAGCAGCTTTGTTTTGCTGGAGACACTGTAGTCCACGTGCAAGCCACGCATTGCCCCTCCCCCTTTATCAGAGTGCTCGAAGCCTGCTGCTGTTTGCACCACCAAAACTACGGCAAGTTTGAAACTTTAAAAGTATGTTGAAAATGTGCCACTTAGCTTAAATATTTCCATACACTTTGAAATTGGAAACACGAATGCCAAATGCTTGCTCTATATACTTGCAACAATAGTTATTAAGCAAGTGTGTAAGTCAGAATGGAAAACGCTTCGCCATTAAAACTGCTTGCCACTGTATTTAGGTAGTTGTAGGTTATGCACGCATAGCTGTTATGAACATCGGCCGCAGGATTAAGTAATGCCGACGTTGCCAGTTAAGTTCCGTGACGTTTGTGGGACTTAAATTCAGCAACCACCCCGCTGAAGTAAGATTCATGTCCTGTGTCTCTCTACCTCTCTCCCTACTTGGAACCGGGCGGAGCAGCCATCGCAGTGATTATAGAGGAGCTCCTCCTCAATAAGAGATTTTATGATGAGAGAAATGCTTAGTTGAATATCTTATCGTGTGAATGTTCATCATGTATCACACATAAATGCGCATAGGTTACCAGCCCAGTTCAGAGGAAGGTTTTTCTGTCTGCGTCTGCTTGCTACCAAGGACAAGTTTGGTTTGGGCGTTTGAGTGTGTCTCGGTCAGTGAGGCGGAGCAGTTGTCACAGCGGGATGACAGTGCTGCTCCACTTGAATGAGAAACTTTTGTACGAGTGTAAAAAGTGGACTTTTTTTTAAAGCTGGTACAGCGAATCCAACCAAGAGATAAACAACAGACCAGACTGTGTGTGGAGACTCACCTCATGTGTGCAGCCTTCTACTGTCTCCACCAGCTCCACTTTCACTTTAGGCATCAAGTCTGCAAGACTGGAAAAGAAATAAGAGAACTTAAGAAAATATTCTAACACACAAATAAATGCTGGGGACATGAGCGACACCGATTAATCTTCCACCCCATAGCAGACTATTTTTTACCCCAAACCACTTTTTCGAAGATTAACTTTCAGGATTGAGGGGCAGCCATGAACTGCAAGGCAAAGACAAGGAGAAGCCTTGTAGTGAGTCTAACTTTTTTAGATTCAGGTTAGAATTAGAGTTAAATTGTTGTTATTCTGTTCTAAATTCATTTTTAATTAAAAAACACAATGTAAGTTCCGATAACAGTACCGATAAAGTACCGAATCGATAAGCGGTATCAATAGAAGTAGTAATACCGTTAAAACCTTAACGATACCAATCTTTAGTGTTAATGCTAAAGTGATGCTAAACATCTTTGATAAATCTCTGATTGATCGCGGACCAATTACAGTGTTTACTGTCAACTGTGTGTTCTTTTCTGACCATTCACAACTCCAGGTGAGTTTCTGGCATTCTTCTAAAGATTCAAGATATTCATTTAAGTTATTAAAAATGAATGAAAATATAGTCACATAAAGATAGAAATGTGTTCATATTCTGCAGGTACAAAAAGTGTTTGAACTGGTAAGAGTAAATACAAAATTGCTGTGAGCCTGGGATGACCAGACTCAGTCCTGGAGGGCTGGTATCCAGCACAGTTTGGTCATTTCTCTTCCCAAACACACCTGATAATCACCTGGTTTAGTGAGTGTATTTGAGGAAGAGAAACACCAAATTGAGCAGGACATCGTCCCTCCAGAACCAGAACTGCTTTAGATCCTTACTTGATCTCCTCTGGTGAGACCGTCTCCAGTTTGGCTTTTTTACCGAACACCACCTCCTCCGCTCCATCATTATCAGCCTCTCTCTTCAATTGTGAGACAGATGGAGATTCTGTCTTTTCTGTGGCTTTTGCACCATCGGTTTTCCTGAAAAACAATTTCATCCACATCAGTGATCATTAACTGCCCACCTGGAGATCTACTTTACAGCTTACCACATTTAATCAAAGGCCGTGACGAACAGGGACTTCTTAAACAATCTTGCTCCAGTGCTTTAACATCAGAGCTGGAAGAGGTCAACCGTACATGTGTGTCTAGATGTTATTGATTTGGGTTGTTTTATTTGTCAGATAAATGTGCTGTACTTATGTGTAGAGGGGTCCTAATCTGGTTCAAGTTCCTGACTGTTCAGTGCTGAAATCTCAAGTTCAAACGACATTATTGAAGGTGTTGGTGTAGTGTTAATAGTTTCAGCTGTGTTTTCAAATGGTCGAAGCTGGATTGGATAAGAGGGGGGATGAAGGGCCTCATCATCCAATACACATTTTTTGATCAGAACACATCATTACACCTCACTCAACAGGAGATTCAGGACAAGTTTACATACACATTTTTCCCCAAATATCACAATATGTGCTGAACCTTCTTACTGCTGTTCATATATCTTCATTTTCTGCACCAGGTTATGAAGTGGAGGAGGAACAAGATTATCAATATTGCATCCATTTTGATAGGAAGTATTAGTACAATTCTAACAATACTCATCCCTGATGTCTAGCATAATCCTCTGACTTATTTGTTCAACAGCCACATATGATTAACAGTGATTAGGTTTGTACACTAAGGCCTTCTCATCTCCATATCGACTCGCTTTCTTTCTGGGTTTTGAGCCTTGGCTCCTCCCGAGTTTTTCCTCTGGCTTTAAGGAGTTTTTCCTCACCTCTATCGCCCTTTACTCACTCACTAGAAGCTTGTAGCTGGATTCTGTGAAGCTGTTTTGTGACTACATTGGTTGTAGAGGGCACTATACATATAAATCATAACTGTACTGAATAATTCAGTGACCTCTTGACAGATCTGGAGATTCCTGGCAGTAATTAATGTTGTAAAAGATATTTTGAGAGCTGCATGGTTTCGGAAGAATATCAGTATTGTGAACAGATGGGGTTAAATGTTAAATACAGAATAAGGAGACATATTTGTGTTGGTTTTATGACATCACTAAAACTGTGATCTTTGTAGTTTATTTTCCATTTGTATGGATGGGGTGGGAAGTTAATTTACACTTCGAAACAATATTTACATTAATTAAGTATTTTTTTACAGCGAGAAAATAAATAGAAGCCCTACAATGTACCGAGAGGGAACACAAACACAATCTGTAGCAATAAAATGACAAAACTATTTTGTCCAAATCGTGCAGCTCTCCTTTGATCTCCTGTTTCTTATTCGACTAAATAATGGAGCTGTAAAGCTTCTAAAGCTCCAGCACATTTCATTTACATTCAGTTTCCCAGTCAAGCTCCAAACAAAAGCCCTCTTTCTGGGAATATTTCTGGTCGAAGTAAGCTCCTCCGTATTTTCAGGTCATTTTCAGGAGATTTATGAGGTAAAAACAGAGAATTAGAGGGAAAAATGCAGTAACTTGTATAGCATGTGTTTCGTTTCTCAACAACATGAGAAGGCCGGTCTCTCTCAGTTCAGTGCTAAAATAACAGAAAAACACGGGTTAAATCACACCCTACTCTACTTGAACTCTCACCAGGGCTTGGCTGTGCTCTTGGGGGTCGTTTTTTTGCTGGAACTCGTTTGTTCTTCTTCAAAGACACTGAATAAATCCCCTCCAAATGCGTCCGCCATGCTGCTCTCACTCCACTCTCCACATTCACGGCTTCCTCTCTCAACACCAGACTATACACAATAAAAGTAAAAAAAAAAAAACACATAAATTATATAAATAACTATTTATATTATGAAAAATATTTTCAAATACCAACAAAGTTTTGTATGTATTTATTCATTTTTATTGTTATCATTTGGATTTATTTTTTACACGTAATCTTTAACAGTAATATAATTTGAAATGCAGTACAGTCTTACCACTACCACTACTACTACCTCTACTACTCCTACTATTACTACCACTTCAAATAATATTAATATGAATACAATTACTGTAGGTACGATTTTTTCTATGTATGTTTTAATGTATTAATATATTCATTTATTTTTTAAATAATACTGTTGAATATTTGACCAGATGTGGATAATGACAGTCTGAATGGGGGTCAATGTAGAACTTTTTTTTTTTTGTATAAGGAAACCGTGCCAGTAAAACACATCCAGCACAAGAGCGACATTTAGCACACGAGTAAAACAAACACATGAGGAATTCTTTAAATGTACTATTTGTATTGTCTTTATCTTTTGTATTTAGATTATAATGTATGTTTAACAATTATATATAATAATAATAATAGACCATATATATACAAAAATATACAGTAATAACAACAACAACAACAATAATAATAATAATAATAGTAATAATAATAATAATAATAATAATAATAATAATAATAATAATAATAATAATAAATATTTTATTTAATAATATTCTAACCATAATAATAGTAATAATAATATCAATTGGTCACCACATGCCCAGCCCTCTCCATAGTGTGTCTGAAAGTGTTTATCTAAGATTCAGCCCAGCACAGCTCTGTAAGCAGTTGCTCTTCATTCCCAGTCTGAGTTAAGATCTGGGCGGGACTTTTATTTTGAAGTGACTGGAACCGTGTGTAGTCTCTACAGTGTTGGTCCTGGACGATTTTTTGTATGAAGCTCCAGCGGTTTCCTCCTCTCCCGGACCCTCAGACCCCTCAGAACCCACAGACCCTCACACCACACATTGCAGTTGCCCGGAGTTCCCATGGGCGGTAAAAAGAAGAAGAATGCGGCTCCGGCCGGGGCTGGACCTGTGAACACCCCGACGGAGTCTGTGGGACAGAGAACTGGACCTAAAACCTATAGCAAGGAGAATAAGACCAGAGGTTAGAACTTCATCCTTCATTCTATATCATTCATCAACTAGTCTTCATTCTCAATTATTCTAGAAAAGCATACGGACAGCTGCACAGTATGGACAAAATATCAGTGTTATGATTATATTGCCACATGTTGTGATGCCTTACAATGTATTAAAAGTCTCACCATTTTCTGCAAACAAAGCCTTAAAGTTGGTTTCAAGTGCTACATTTATTCCTCCCCATCCGTATAGTCCATTTACAAAATAGACAATATTAAAATCATATGCTGAATGCTGATAATTTCTCCATATCGCTCTGAGTGTAGTGCACATTGTGTGTGCAACCACTTCACTGGTTGTGTTTTCTTTTTTATTTTCCTTACAGCACCTAAAACGTACAGCCTCACCAGCGCCTCACAGATAGACAACAGTGGAGTCTCAGACAAGTCAATCCTGAAGGTGAGAACCAGCTGCCACCCAACCTCACCATCCTCACGTCACTAATTCTCTCAGGGAAGCGATCAAATCCTCACAGCAATGTTCGAACATTTGTACCTCACTAATGTCACTATTAAACCCTCACGGCAATGTTCCAACATTACTGCAAGAATTCACTCATGTTCTCATACATCACTCAAGTTCTCATGCAATTAAATCCCCACAACAATGTTTCAAAATCAGTACTTGACTGTAGTAATCTTCTTAGACTATGAAATAATAAACAATTTAATAATAATGACCTCGTTGGTGATTAATGATCTCTGTGTTTAAAGGTCATCATTCAGCCAGTTCTGGAGAAGAACATCATCAAACTGATCAACGACTACAGGCAGGAAAATGGAGATAAAGGACCAATTTCAGGGAGAATCACCACTAAAAAACTGCTGGTAATGAAGATGTTTGTATTAAATTTTACCTCACGAAATTAGTATTTATAGCATAGCTCATTAAAGAACTATTTCTTAAATGTAAATGACATTAATATGTAAAAAAACATTAACAGGCCATTTTCCCTTATGTCCACTTATATGTTTATTTGTTTTGTATTTGTTGTTGTTTTGACCAAAAACAGTCATAATTCACTTACACAAACTTTTCCCAGGATCAGTTAATCCCTGAGAGTTAACAGACTTAGTTATGATGTAAAGCATCCTTTAGGAAATTTGTTAGTTTTAATTAAATGTCATTGCTCATGCTGGGCTACAATTAATATTTGCATGATTTTCTGCAGTGAATCACAATTTATCACATTTTTATATACAAAATTCAATAAGAAATTCAAAAGTAGTGAATAGCGCACTTTTAAGTACTGCTATATGAACAAAATTGCAAAAATATTTGGTTTGCAAACATTTAAAAAAGCACAAGGATTTTTTAAAAGCAGTGTTCCCTTTAACACAGTTACACAAATGCAGTTAAAAGCTTACTTGTAAATTTCAACTTAAACAATAATATAAAGCTATTTGCAAATGCAGGCCATTCACATTTTATCTAGTTTGTTAAAGAAAAACAAAAACACAAATCCAAAGCATGGAGAGCAGGATCAGTATAGCAGCTGCAAAGGGGAACTAACTCAATATACTAATCCTATATATCTGAATGCAATGTCCCTGTTGGTGTAATGGTCAGGTGTCCAAATACTATTGTCTATATTAACAATATTTAAAAATAATAGAATTAAACAAGTCCCTTCATTTACATGCAGTAAAATAATTGTTGGCACTAAGTAAATAATGTGTTAACGTAATAATAGTGTGCATTAATGTGCCCAGCCCTAATCATTATCCTATAAGCAAAGAAACGTTTCTGATTCTGATTGTCCTGCACTATTTTTGAGAGAGCAGAAGAACTGAATGGTCGGTTTGTTTGTTTGTTTGTTTGTGTTGTGTAGGATCTATATACAGCCCTGCAGAAGTTCCATTTTAAGACGGAGCACATCGAGGAGGCCATGAAGAGCAGCGTTCTGTATGGGGGGGACCTGCACTCAGCCCTTGACTGGCTTTGCCTGAATCTCAGAGATGGTAATCACACTTGGCTGTGTTTAAATATTCCATCTTAATTATTTATACTTATTATATTTATTCATATTTAGACCAGCTGTTTTTGCTGGATGTGATTAGGTGCTGGACAGCTGTCGGACCAAATGTCATCCTGAAAAATGTTTCTGATAAAATGGCCAGAGATTCTCTACAAGGCTGCTAGTTTATTTGTTGGACCATGTTAACAAACTAGGCTGGTGAATCAAATGCATGTTTTTTTTTTTTTTTTTACCTAAACCAGATTTTTTTGGTTCTGTTTACAGATGAGCTGCCAGAGGGCTTCAGCCAAAGCATGAGGGAAGAGACCAGTAAGAACCGGGCCAAGTTCCAGGACCCAAAACCGCAGAGCCAAGCAGAGGTTAAAAAGGAGGAGCTTAAACAGGAAGAGAAACCAAAACCCAAGGTAGATCATCCCCAAACCTCATTACATTCTTACTCCATCTGGGGATGCAAATCCTGCACAGCTTTAAAATCATTAGTAAAACACTGTATAAAATGATGAAATGTAAGATCCAGAATAGCGAACAGAGCAGTAGATGATTATAAAATGAAAAACTAATAAAATTAATATACAAAATAAAGTTATTTGTGTCCAAATAAAGTAAATATTTGAAATAAAGTCAGGATCCGTGTTTAATCAGTGGTGATGAAATGCTGAAGCATATAATTACACCAAAGATGTCAAATATAGACTGAATAAATGGAGAAGAAAACAAACCTCCCATTTGAACCAATATTTGCAGACTATATGAGTCGTGAAATGGGCTCGTTAATATGTTCTTCAAATCTTTCCAAATGTAGAAAAGTCATGATGATTTTTTTCCCGTATTGTGCATTTATATGTAACAGTGAATCGTACAGTGTCAAAAACCATAAGTGATTATATTAGTCACTAAGGTGTGAAATTTGTCTCAGCCACAGGTGGTGGATGATGGAGTGAACATGAAGGAGTGGATCCTGAGATACGCGGAGCAGGAGCAGGATGAGAGCAGTGAGGAGGATGAGAATAGCACAGGAGGTCCTAACGCTCCAGAGCTAGATGAGAAGTTTGATCCTGTAAGTCCAGATTGCTGGGTTTAACCCTCTGTATTACACTCCAGTGTATCTAGATGTGTATTTGTATGTATGTATGTATGTTTCTATGCCTACATGTCCATGTGTATGTATGTATGTATGGATGGATGGATCAGTGTTTTCTTTAAAGTGGAGATAAAAGGAACTAGACGTTTTCAAAACAAATCCAGCCATTTTATTCACTGTCTCTGAGTGCGTATATGAGGGTTAATGATGGTAAAATAGTGAATAGGAACCAAATCACTGTTTTGGGACTACTTATCCATTCAAAGCCCTGCTTGTATCCCTCCACCATGAATGGGCTTAGTTTTAGGACCTAAAGCTTCTCAAAATACATATGGAACAATATCTCTGGCATCAGGTGGAACAAACAGAGAAATTTATTGGAATAACTTTGCATGAGGGAGATTCTAGGGCCAGATATCTGGTTCCTTTTTACTACCACTGTGAACAGTTCTGGCTTTATAATAAATTGGTTGGATTGTGTTTCTTTCCTACACTGTTGTGATGCTGAAATATTTTCTCACAGAATGATCGCTACCTGGTGCTGACCGCTCAGCTGCTTGATGCAAAGGAAATGGCATCAGACGCTAAAGCCAAAAAGGACAAAGCGGGCCAGCGGATGGCGCAGGACCGGATCCGGGTCATTCAGCAAGGTCACACACACTCATAGTTATCACTTGTGACACAATCAGTGGGGTCGCTGACGTTGTTTTAGCCTAGTAAAATCCCCAAATGGTCCAGGTACTCAAGGGTACCTGCTAGCAGTCCTGGGATTCGGACCCACAGCCTTTTGATAGCAAGAGCAAAACATTAACCACCAGGTCAGCAGAATTATAACGTTGTTTTTTATTGCCACTGTTTAGCCATGTGATAAAACTTGTAACCCATGTAGTTAGAAAACTTCCACTGAAATCTTTAGCCCAAACAGACAGTTTTGCTAATTCTTCATCAATGTCCTAGGTGTACGTTTGTGTGTCCAATGTGTTTCTTCCACAAGGCCAGTAAAAAGCCCCAGTGGCCTCTTTCTGTGTTGCCATAACAACATTTCAGTCAATCAGAAACAGCAATGTCATCAGTTCTGCTGCGGCCCACTTTCAGTTCTGCTGTCAGGGCTGTGGAGATGAATGATGTTTTTGTTGTTTTAGAGATGAAGCCGCTGGAGTCACACCCAGTGTTTAACCCGGCCATTAAAGTCACAGACACCCCGAAGGAGGAGAAAAAGCCTCCGCAGGTGAAGGACGCTAGCGAAGACCTCAACTTTAACCTGTTTGAGCAGAAAGAGAAACCTGCAGCAGAGAAAGGTGAGCAGAGCACTGAAATCCTTTATTAGGAATACCTCACAGTGTTTCCACGCTGATCTTCATTTTCCATCGTGTTCTGCTCTGTTCTATCATTCCTTTCCAGCCGAGAAGAAGAAGGAGCCCAAAGATGTGCGTGACTTCGACTACACAGGCCGCAGCTGGACTGGGAAATCGCCCAAACAGTTTCTGATTGACTGGTGCAGGAAGAACCTCCCCAAGAGCCCCCCACCCTCCTTCCAGAAAGTTCCTGCTGGGAGACACTGGAAGTGCAGGTATGAGACGTTTTCAGATTATTAATGTTCTAGTACTTACTAGGGATGCACCGATATCGGTATCGGTGCATCCCTAGTATGTTTTTATTAAGTACTCGGTATCGGTATCGGCGAGTACTAAAATGCAAGTACTCGTTTTCAAAAGTGGTATCGGTGCATCCCTAGTACTTACCATTAATACTACTAATGCAGTGAATAATCACAATATGTTTAGAAATGTAAAAATAATATAATACTAAAATATATTGATATAATTGAAATTATATTCATTTATTAGAATAAAATTAAAAATATATATTTATATATACATTGTAATAGTTTTATTCTTAAAGATTAGTTTTATAATGATCCCATATGAAATATATTTACAATGTAATATTAATCAAAATGTGAACAATAATTTACATTTTGAATAAGTGAAAGACAATAATATGCAGCTGTTATGCAGTTTAAAATATTTACAATTATCATATATTAATGATCATTGAAGGCTAATGGTTAATGTGGTATATATGTGTGTCTGTCTGTATGTCTGAATGTGTGTGTGTGCGTGCGTGCGTTTGTTTCAGGGTCCGTGTTCAGAGGACTGATGATGTTCTAGAAGTTTGTCCCTCCATCCTGACAGAGGACAGCATGCAGGCGCAACATTTAGGAGCCACACTGGCACTCTATAACCTGGTTAAAGGGCAGGTGAGGGCAGGTTAAGAAGCTCATAGTACACAAAAGTCTGTTTTTTAAAGCATTTGAAATAGGGTCCTACGGTTTGAATCTTTCTCTCTCTCCTGCTCTATTTGTGTCTCTCACTCTTTCTCCATCTCTTGCTCTCACTCCCTCTCTCCCTCTTGCTGTCTCTCGCTCTCTCTGCCTCTCGCTCTCTCTCAGTCTGTTCATCAGCTCCTCCCTCCTCCATATCGTGATGTTTGGTTGGAGTGGAAAGACGGTGAGCAGCAGAAGGAAGAACAGACTCGTTCCGCCATCAATAAACCACGTGATCAATTTATCGCCCGTCTGCTGACCCGCCTCAAACAACAGCAGCCGCTCAGCACACACAGCAGGTGAGTCTCTGCCCCTGCAAAAACACTGCGCCCCGAACATTCAGGATAGGAATGAAGAGGGAGAGATGGTAGTAGACTTTGCAAAAAGGATGGAAATAGCTGTTGTGAATACGTTTTTTCAGAAGAGGCAGGAACATAGAGTGACGTATAAAAGTGGAGGGAGGAGCACACAGGTGGACTACATCTTATGTAG
>JBBKCR010148536.1:0-18653 GCA_037577295.1 Ladigesia roloffi
TATATAAATCATTTATACATATATCTCTACCTTCATCTTGGTGCTTGTGTTTCAATGCCATCTCCACCATAATTTACCCTAGAGAAAAAGTTTAATGCTAGATAGAAAAGTAGTGTATGTGGTGTGGAAACGTGCTTCCGTTACATACAGTTCATAGAAATAACGCGGGTTACTTCACCGCGGTGAAGTTAGTTTCACGTTGGACGTTGGATATTCAGAATACTATGATTATCTATGCGGAAAGTCTTTTTTTTCAATAGCTTCTACATTAAGTGACCTTGGGGCCTCAAATCAAAACCAGATAATTATACATAAGTTCTTAGCCAGAACAAGTAGCAAAAGATACAATCTAGATTAATTCAACTACAAGCATTCACTTTAAGAGGCTATTTTGTGTAATGTACCAGGTCTGTGTGTGCAGTCATGTAAGTTTAAGTATGTGTGTGTGTGTGTGTGTGTGTGTGTGTGTGTGTGTGTGTGTGTGTGTGTGTGTGCACTTGTGTAAGAATACTGTATTATGGCAAGTTCTTGGCTTGGAAAACCAGCGTGTTTACTTTCCTAGTCTTTAAACATGTACTAAGACACACCATAAAACATGTATGTGAATGAGTGATTGCATGCTTAACAGAAACAGTGAGAGAATGTTTCTATGTGTATTTGTTTGAATGAAGGAAAGAAAATATTTGTGCATGTTTAATTCTTTTGGATCACTGGATTCGACCTTTATTTGCACAACACACAAAAGCGTCTCTTTTTCTTGGCTGTTATAAGTTTGCTCTTTTCCATCTTCACACACTGCATGAAACCATCGGTCACATTTATCACATTGGATCTGTTGAATAAAAAAAACCTAAATAATCATGAATATGTTTTCCATTACACTATTACAAGGTTCAGTGCAGTCCTCAGTCTCACAGACTTAGGCCTGATAAAAATGAAAAGGGCATACATTCCAAATAAGCAGTGGTGTGTCTTAGGATTGCCATGTAGCCAAAGCATCCTGCGTTTGTAACAGATGCCAGCTAGCCTAGCTGTGCGTGTAGAACGTTAGTAAAGCCTCCCTCCCAACACTTCAAAAGCGTCCTAGTCAGTTGACTGGGCTTTTCGGTCGACTGGTTAGGGCATTTTGCTGCGAGTTGTGAAGTCGCGGGTGCGAGCCTGGGGCTGGACTGCGCGGGATAACCTCGGTTACACATTGACTTACGGTCCCACAGTCACTTAGTCTGGAAGCTATTGAAAAAACATTCTTTCCCCTTAGAAAACCAATAGAACTTCAAACAATTTCATTAAAACGAAATGGTCATAATCTCAATTAACTGGGGTATGTTTTAGTGCTCTCATTAAGACAGGCTGATAGTAATTTTTGATTACTCCAGGAATAAAGGAGAACAAGTCAAACGAGGATTATAAAAAAACAGGAACAGAGTTTTATTTACAGTGATGCGCATCAAGGGAGAGACAGCATGTTTCAAATAAAGACCCACCAGCCGCTCTAACTAGTCAAGAAAATGGCCTGAATTTAAGTACGGTTCTAGGTTGACGGAAGATGGCGTTGATCATCCCAGTTGATGTGGTCCGCACTAAATCAGACCATGATTAGTGCCAGCGTGATCACCTAGAACTGACAGCCACTGACCCAGAATAAATGCACACAGTGCAAAGAACCAAAACAAACCAAGAACATAATATTCAACCTTATCTTTAAAGGCAGGAACAGCAAGAATAAAATTAACTAAAACATGTCATGACATGGGTAAGACAGTTGAGTGTGACCTAACTGAAACAAAAACCTGCACATGGCCATAAGAATAATAATGATACATATATTCTGATTGCAGTGCTCTCAAAGCTATTGAAAAATACTTTCCCCATATATAAAAAATGCTACTTAAAATAAATTAAATAAACAATCAAAGGAGTTGAAAATCCTAAAAAGTTGTGTTGCGCCTTATTACTCCCATGTAGACAAAGCATCTGGTTTTGATTTGAGGCCCCTAGGTCACTCGATGTAGAAGCTATTGACAAAAATAAAGATTTCCCCATAGAGAATCATGGTATTCTGAATGTCTGTCGAATATCCAAAGTCCAACGTGAAACTAACTTCACCGCGGTGGTTACTTCAGCAGTAAGTTTAAGTATGTTTACCAATGGTGCTTGGTAAATCAAAGGCAGACTGCCTTAACTTCAATGTAACGTATTTCCAGTGTTCCAGAGTAAAGCGGAACAAACCTAAAAGACCGCAACTGAGGTTAAGGGATTCTGTCTTGGTTATTAGAAATGATGGCAAAAACAACATCTCATTTTTACACACAAAAAAACAGCAAAAGTGACCCAAAATATTTTGCTTCATGATAAAACTGATGTCCGTTGTTCCAAAAATTGTAATAACTCATTTTTTGCCCAATATTAATGTTACGGCCTTTATCCATTGCAAGGCAGTGTTATAGTAGACATTTTGAAACTATTTTAAGTTGGAATGCCATTTTATTCTGTATTGCATGCTCCTTTGTGTGTCTTTAAAAATGGGTGAAATGTCAGGTTCATTACAAGGTTCAAAAAAGTCACAGCTGAGAACAGAATGCCATTTCACTCTTTTTTTCCCCCTTGATCCTTGTGAGAAGGCCATGTTAAGCATACCTTGAGTGCTTTAAAAGATTTAAATGTGAGACATTCCTTAGGAAGGCATCAGAATGGTGATCTTGCAGTCTGGCACTCATATTTTACATGGTAATGCTAAAGTAACCAACCTCACAAATGGAAATCAATACTATTAATTTACTATCCATTATTTTTTGTTAGTTTGGATGCAACACAGCAAATGTCACCAAAAGCAACCTAAAATATAATGTATGCGATGCAAATTTTCCACCTATGGGACTACTAAAGGGTTATGTTATCTTATCATATCTTCTTATCTATCCTATCTTATCGTATCTTATCATCTTATCTTATAAGACAGGAGCTGAATTATAACAAGACAGCTAAATGGTTTGTGTAAGCGCAAAAAATATGTATTTAGCAAATCAGTGGGCCAAGCACAAAAACGAAAACAACATTGACATTAACAAGCACCTCCACTGAGGCAATGCCCAGCTTGCTTGTTCAGACTGATCTGTGTATGTCTAATGTTTGAAAATGACATAATTCTTGAAATAAACATTCAGTGACAAGCTCAAGTACAAGTACATGTAGCTTGGCAGCTTTTTCAAATCTATAAGTATCTTTTGTATAAATACATGTTTTACTGGGGTTTTCTCAGTTCAAATGAACTTGTTGAATGGGTTAAATCAAAGAAAGTGTGTGCTGTGTGGTCATGCATGATTACAAGGAGACACTATCTTATTTTACTTAAATTTTATGCCATATTTGTTATACTATTAATTTACATATTTCACACTTGTGGGGCTAATACAGGTTTATCTTATCTTACCAAATATCGATTTACTTTAATGAAAACCAAAAATGACAAACAATTACAGCTCTTCACCTGACTTGGCCAATTACAATCCGATTGATTCAAATAAAAATCAAATAGCCTTAGAAACCCTAATATTTTTCAACCAATCATTTAAAAGGCTGTGATCTACGCACTTGACACCTTTCCCCCTTTAATCTAAATGTTATCACCATCTGGTCTGACCTGTGTAATAAATGCTTCTATTAATCTAGCTGAGTAAGCATTGTTTCATAAAGCTCTGCATACATTTCCACTGTCCGTCACAAACCCTGAGCCCAGCAGGGTATGATGTACGGAGCAAGCGCTATGCTCTCAAGCTGCCAATCAAACGATGACAAGCAAAAGGCGAGAACACACAGCTGGGTTTGAAATACGGGAGCTTTTAGTCCTTTTAGATGCAACACAAAGCTGCGCAGGCAAGGCGCGAGCTGAAACAGAGGCTGCCAGTGTTGAGAGCGTACAATGGCCTCTAAGTGCAAAGCTGAGGCATAGTCAGCTACACAATGTGTGTGTGTGTGTGTGTGTGTGTGTGTGTGTGTGTGTAAGAGAGATGGCGTGGGAGAAAAAGACACGAAGTACAGGAAAAACACATACAGAGCAGCATATAGAAAATTGTGACAGGTCGTTATTGTGATATTAAGGGACATATGATGCCTCTAATACATTGAAACTGAACCTTATATCACTATAACTAAAATCAGTACTTAGAAGAGAAGAGACCCTTGAAACATATTATGATTAACAGATGCTTTGGGGTATTTTTTTTATCTTTTGGAGTACTAGAAAATTATAATCTGTGTTAACTGACCGATTGACCCAAACGTTTGTAGCTCATTGGTACATTTCTGACATTCCACTTGGGATGCCCTGCTCTGTATCCAAGTCAATGCACCATAACCATTTTAAACGACTGTGACTAACTCATTTTCAATACACGAGACTAAAGGTGGAGAAAAAATTGGGATAACCAACTATCAAAATGTAAAAAAAAAATCATACAGTAGCTAAATGGAATTAATCATGTTTTAAGCACAATTAATCAAATTAATCTTTAATTACATCTAAGGGAAGATATTTTCCTTTTTGTGTTGTGTTATAGAGATATGTGTGGCCAAAATATGCTATAATCGACTACACACAATATTAAATTGATTATGTATTATTCAAAATATGCCACGTTGTTAAACAGGCTGTATTTATAACTCGAAATAATGCAATAACATGACTCATCATGGCAACACAGATTTTTATCACTGACATCCAATGAGGTCAACAGTGTCGGGTTGTTCCCATGTATATTGGAGGGTATTTTTTTTGTTTTACTAATGTATGATGTTTCATTTAATTCCTGCCGGCCTATGTGGGTGTACATGTTCTCACAGGGGCCTTCAAGGTCACTGCTAGCAGGTGCAAAATATCTCTGCAGCTGAGGACAAACAGCAACTTAGAGGGGTACATGAAAGTTTAAAAGCTTTTTGATATATGAATGGATATTCATATATGCATATTGTCAGAATTGTGCACCCTTTTGATCTCTGAGTCTTTAAAGGAAGTTAACTCCCTAGGGAGAGGTGTGGTTGCAAAACACCTTATCTAGACCTCGAATGTTAATGGTAACTAGGCCTGTAGCGATAACAAATTTTGCTGGATGATAAATTGTCCCAGAAATTTTTGCGATAAACGATAATGTTGTTGTGTCCATTTTCAACTGATGTAATGATAATGATACTTATGCAAATGCACCATTTCAAAGATCCATAAACCTTGATTCTAAAGATTATATAACCCTGGGACTGGTAGACATTGTAAGACAGTCAGCATACGTTGACTTTGTGTGGATTAAGGCAGGATCTCTCAGGAGTAGTAGTGTGTCCAGCTGTGCTGGGCAATATATTTCTGCAGGGGGCCACATGAAAAAATCAGAATCTGAAATAAATTCTGTGCAAAATTAATTTTCTCCCATTTAAAAATGCATATTATATATTTTGTAAAGCTGCTCATCAGAAATATAAGAATATTCAGTAAGTATTTATGTAAATGTAAAATAATGCTATAGTATTTTTTTTTAATTTAGATTCAGATTTGTTAAAGAGCAACATGGCAGGAAACACTCAGCGTGAGACCTGGATTGTGTCAATCACAAACATTATAATATGACAGCAAATCTGCCAAAAATAAAAATATGAAATCCAAATATTTTTATATTAAATCAGCTGTAAAACAATCTAAGGAAAAGCATTAATATTTGGCTAAATTATGATTCTACAGCGGATAATAAACTCAGAGCCATACGGGAGCTGTCCGATCTCTTCTAAAAAAAATTTGACGTCTGCCGTATGCAGTGCTGTAAGTAGTGCCCGGTCCCGCCCGGCCCTGCATTGCAAATTAACGGCCCGAGATGAGACACCGGTCATTGTCGGGCCAAATTAACAAGACCAAGTGTCCCGAGGGGCTTAGAATTAGTTTGTTCATCCCTGCTCTTGCTACTGTTTTACCACAAATGCGACATACAGGCAGGACCAGTGGTTCACCATGTCCATTCGGTTTAAATCCAAAGTGCTTCCACACAGAAGCTGTCACGTTCGGCTTTGACACCAATTAAATCTGATTATCAACTAACGTTAGCAAATTCTTACCATGCGGATAGCTAACTGACAGGAGATTTCACGCCGCATTACCCTAAGGAAACGAGAGGACGCAGTAGAGACCAATTCACCACAGTGAAGTCCGTTGTCAATACAGTTTGGTTGAGGAAATACACGAGGAAGGCAAACAAGCATGCAAATGAAAATGATCACTGCCGGAAAATTATCGACATCGTTTTAATTATCGTGCAATTAACTGATTTATTGTTTACCGAAAATGAACCGAATATTAAGTGCAAGCGATGTCTTGGTAATAGAGGCTAGTTGTGGAAGTGACTGGTTACACTAATCCACAGATTAGTGTGAAGTTGAACTTATAGAAAATTATTGAACCCAAAGTGGAAAGTAGAATTTCCACCACAGTTTATAAGAATTATATTCAACAAAACATATAGTATACATCACATACACTTTACCTACATTGAAGGGCAATCCTAATGCTTCAGCCTACCGAGACATTATGGGCAATGTCTTGCTTAAAACTGGTCACAGTTTGGGGTAGAGAACCTTTTCTGTTCCAGCATGACCATGCCTCAGTGCACAAAAGAACGTCCATAAACACATGGCTAGATGAGTTCTGGGTGAAAGAACTCGAGTGGCCCAAACGGAGCCCTGACCCTCAACCCCATCCAACACTTTTGGATGAACTGGAACAGAGATTATTAGCCAGGCTCACTTCTAATCTTACATCAGTGCCTGACCTCAGAAATGCTCTACAGAGTGAACAGGCCCAAATTTCCACAGAAAAATATTTTGTGGTAAGCCTTCCAAGAAGAGTGGAAGCTGGTATAGCTGCAAAGGTGCAGACATGCATCAAGACTATTCTGAGATTTGCTTCAGCCTGTTAGAAAAGCTAAATTAAGATAATGTATTAACATAACCCAGTTGGTAGATTATAGGGTACCAAAACTCATTATTTTCCTAACCCACAAGAGGAAGCTGTTTTTCCTTTCTGGTGAGATCAATAGGCCTCAGTCAGCGGGAAAAGGATAATATAGTGCATAACACCAACCTTCTGTCCATATATACAAAAAGTGGTAACAATGCTTATATAGCAAAATGAATGGACTGGACTCCCACAAGTCTCTTTCAGGACCAGAGAGGCATTTTGGTTTTATCTTATTTGGATATCACAAATCACAAGGGAAGCTCATCTTTTCTTAAATGCTTCTAGTGTGTTACACCTCTAAAATTGACCAATGTTTAGGATAATAATAAAAATGTTCAAAAACAATTATGTGAAGAAAAGGAGAAAACAGTTATAAATCAATAGGTAATAGAAATAAAATTAATAGGAGAGGGAGAGAACACATGTTAGAGAGATATAGGTCTTCATTAGGGAGAGAATCCCAAATGGTATGATACTTACTACACATGGAGTCATGTCTGAAATTAAGTGGAACTAAAATAGTAATGCTTTTGAAATATAAATGAAACACACAAAGCCACACATCCTGCATATATATGGCTGTATGTACCCTCTTTGAGAAGGTAGCACTGGTGCTAGAAAAGCTGTACAAATGTAGTAGCAATAGTTGAAATACGGCAATATTCAGGAGTAGCTCCATAATCTAAACCGTCTATCCTAACCAGGCGAAAAACAGAGAAACAAACTAGACAGGTAGCAAGTCCATCACAGAGCAGACACACAGACAGACACACTTATGCCTATGGACAATTGGGACATACATGTCTTTGGACAGTGGGAGAAAATGGGAGCACCCAGCCAAAACCCACACATACAAAGGAACCTGCAAAGTCCATGCTGAAAGGACACTTAAACCCGGAAATAGAACACTGAACCTACTTACTGAGAACATGTATATCTCAAAAATGGCTCAATTCTGCACGTTTCATTAAATGAAGCTTTATTACCTGACTGATGTGCACTACCCAGTATTATTTAAAAGAAGATTTTTAATTCCAGCAGTCAGTTCTGAAAAACCTACATACACAAATAGATTACATACAGAGGCAGGTGAATAAGGTTCTGAATTTTGGGCTCACTTAATTTTTTCAGTATGCAAACAGTAAAATCCCAAATTGTTGCCAGCTTTATATACAAAATTACAGTCCCAGACTATGTTTGGGCATTTAGTAAATTGGGTGGTCGTTACTTTATATTTGACTAATACCCTGCGTCATTCATTTTGCCATTACAGACACTGCAATTCCTTTTAACTACCCGTCGGACCCCACGACTATAAACACTAGAACCTAAACTGCTTTGAGGTTCGCACAATTAACTTTAAGAGATGGCTTGAGCAGAAGGGAAATATTTCCTACAACAGCACCCACCACACAGTGGGAATAGTTGACAAATTACATAGCAGAGTAATTAGAGATTTTAAGACTTTACAAAATATGGGAATAGAGATCCTTTTGTGTTCTCATAGGATGTAGTTATTTACAGTCCTGATACATTCCTATTGAATTTTATTCAACATCTACAGCTAGTTCTTTTATGATCTGTTGAGTGTGAGCTGTGTAATATGTTATAAATGCGGTAGTGTTTGTAGTAGGGATGGCTCGATACCACAATTTTGACTTCGGTACGATACTAGGATCTAATACCTTGGTATTGATACTAAATCTATACCATAGGTAAAAAACACGGAAACAGGCAAATATGGGTGAATTGAAAACAGTTTTATTAAACACAGTGCTTGAAATTCTATGAACAATTGTGTAAAGAAATTGTTACAAAAAATAGTAAAAACTACAATTTTGATTTTAAAAGCAACAAAACTGAAGAGATCTAATTAAAATATATTAATATATTTTCAGTCTTTATCACAAAGAAATTGTGAATTGAGGTCTGTGGGTTCACTCTTCATCACTTTTGTAGGCGAAGTAATGCCATATTTAACTTCGACCACTCTCGTTATTTATTCATTTCGGACATGTAGAGCGAGTTTCATCTATGCGATCCATGCGTTTGTCTGTTTTCATGCTTGCCGGTTTTACGCCATTTTGCGCAACACTGTCGCATAGTGGTGAAAATTGGAACAGCGGATGAAATACCGAACTGAGCAAACTTTTGATATTGTACCATTTGGAAAAAATATAAATACCAGTATTTTCACAGTACCGGTATACCGCACATCCCTAGTTTCTCACGATTCAGTTTCTAATGGTATTAAACACACATGCTCACACAATGCATTTAACATAATTTTAATTGTTGCAATTGTAAAATAATTTAAGAGCATGTGGTAGTTAAAATTTTCCAATGTCTAATAAATTATTTATTTGTATTTTCTTCAAATGCTTTTTCCTTGGAATTTGACTGAAAGCAATAGTGTAAATAGTGTATAAAACAATAGTGACATCCTCATTTTACACAGACACACTCCCACAAAACCAAACGCAATAACCAGGAAATAATGATATGGTCTGATTTTTTTTCCATAGCTAGAGACATGTTTACCATTATATAATCTCTTGTGATTGTCATGCTGAATAAATTCAAATTGCTTCAATTTATTGTGAGCGTATTTGTCACTTTTTTAATACATCATTCTATTCGCAGTGTATTGGCTGTGAAGTGGAGTTTCAACCTGATGGAAGGATGTGTAGGCAGCATGCTCAGTTAAGGGTCAAGAAAGTGGGCTGTTTGTTTTCAGGTAGGAACATCTGCGAGAGATTAACCATGTCAGAAACATTGCACAAGTGCCACTGACAAAGTCTGTTTGTCTGTGGTTATGCTTCTGTGCATGTGTGAGTACTGCCATGTGTGCAGTGGCCCATGGGATTTGTGTAGAGGGTTTCTGTGAACTTCACTGGACAATCATCTGTCCTTAGTTTATTCTGTGCTATACAATATAAAGTTATATACAATATACAAAATATAAATGGGTAGTTGACATACAAGCCTTTTTAGCATAAATATTGCATGTTAGAGTGATTGAAATGCATTCCAATTTTTCTTAGAGCTGAACTGATAATTTTTCGTGGAAATGACCCCAGCATAGAGCTGGGGGATATGGCAAAAACAAATCACAATAATTTTTCCTTTATTGACCGATATCAATAATTATCAATATTATAGTTCCTGTAATAATAAAAATAATGTAATAAAGTTTAAATATAATTCTATCCCGGCAAACAGGATGGAAACAGTAAAATAAACAGTATTAGTAAACAAAAAAGACTAATGGGCATCATTTAGTTTGCAGAGAAGTAAGTCACTGCACCTGCAATGTCCCAAAGCCTTTTTGATTTTTTAGTCACATAGATGCGGTTATCACCCGGGACGTGCTGATTACCGACTCATCCTGCTATACTGAACCCCAGAACTACACACACGCACACCCTAGAATTTTTTGGCAATCAGCATGCTCGATAGAACAGTATTTTTGAAGGTCGTGAAACAGATTTGTTGTTTTACCAGATTTTGTTGGGACCTGTCGAGCTACTAATTTTATAAACTGGTTTTATTTTTTCGTTTCATTTTAGTCCGTTTGAAGATAACAGAACCAGTTCTATACATTTTGTTTTCTGTAATATCTCCTCCTGTGCATTTAATACATTCTCCTTCTCCGCTTCATCACCGGCGCAGCAGTGTTGCCCAATGTCTTTTTTCCAAAACAAGCCCACGTTGCTAATGTTTACAACATTGCCTCTTTCGGCGAGGATGGGCAAAATTTAAACGTTGTCAGTGATTGGCTGTTATGCAAACCTGTTGTGCTGCTTGATTGGCCCTTGTGTTGTCTGTATCAGCGCATTCTCTAAAACTGAGCAAACTACTTTGATCAAGTTTTATAGCCTGCGCATATCATCGTGATCATCCTCATTTTTTATCGATAATAAATCAAGTTCGTTTTATCGCCCAGCACTACCCCAACAAATGTCTTTTTTGCTTTTTTGTTGTGGTATATAATTGTTCATGCATGTTAGTGCTAAATTATTAAATAAATAATTTACTAATTTTGTACAGTATCATTAATGCAGCTAAATTTCCCTATAGAATAATTCCCTATAGAATTTTAGTACTCCTGAGGCAACACAAAACAGCTGTATACAAAAGCACGCCTTGGGATGGTGAAATACCCCTGTACTCAGAGACAGGATGTCTCTGTACTGCTGACTGGCTGTTTCCCTGTGACGCACCTCTGGAAGGTGCAGTCCAGCCCTGTGTTGCACCTCTGGCAGATGCAGTCTCAACATTTAAGTTTAGCTTAATTCATTTACATGTAATGAATTAGGCTGAGTTTAAATGAAATGTGCATATTTGAGGGCATATGTAGAATTTAGACTAGAAAAATAGGCATTTATAGGTTTTTAAAAATTTTCTCTGTGTTACCTCATCTCAAATTCTTGCTTTTGGAACATAACCCCCTCCGAATTTCAGGGTCATGTGACCTTTCTACATATGTTTTGGGACCGTCCGATTGTATCCAAACTCTGAGGTGAATGCATGTTTATATGATTTACACTAGATTTTTATGTACCTAACCCATTCCTTTGTCCTTTGGCACAGACTTATTAATTGTATTAATATATAATTCGCCACAGCTAGACTGAACTGAGCTCAACCAGAAAATTTAAATGCCTGGAAAAAATCTAAAATTCTTCACTGGAGAAGAGATTGTAAGTGAACGGACAACAATATATAAAGCATACATGTTGTCTGCATGAGGTGAGAACATTTTCTAAAATACCTGCCATTTCATTGTATTTTGTCTATAAAACTCAATAAAATTTGATTGCAAGAAAACATTAATCTAACAAACACTATACAAATTTAATGCTGCCTGTGTTCTCACTTCATTATGCAAAAAAATTGAAAAGGACAATATTTACATTACATACGAAGCTTTTGGTTATGAAACACTATCTGTGGAGAACAACGGACCATATGAATTGATGAAGGCATGCTTGTCACACTAGGCTTTATGATGTAGTATCACACCATATGAAGTACCTTGTGATTATACATTAGCATACAAGCAGCACACCACATCAACTATTATTGACAAAGCATTTGCATTTATATGTAAAGAAACTGGGAAAGGGTACTGAAGTGAGACTGAACTTTGCTTATTTCTTCTTTTCTATACTTACACAATATTCTGTACTAGGGGTGTGCAGAGCTGCTGCTATCTGTATTTGTTGATTAGGGAAAATTATTATTTGTATTCAAGTAAAATTCATAAGGCAGCGTGCAAACTCTTTCCACCCCACCCGAAAACAAATATATTTTTAAGGATACGGTATTTGTAAAAAAGAATACCGTATTCAGATTTGGCCCCACCCCTATTCTGTACTCATGACAATATGGCACTAATGTGGCACAATATATTCACATTTGGGACATAGAATTTTTATTTTAGAGAGTGATTAAATTAACAGCATGTTATGAACAATCAAAGAAAAATATTTTGACAAATTGAATTTTTATTTATTTGTTATTGACACAGAATTGCCACACACACAGTTTCAGACTTTAATATGTGGGGTGATCACATACACACACACACACACACACACACAAATAAATAAACCAAATAAATTCTAATTAAAGCCCAGCCTGACCATGTGCGTGTATGGACATGGTATCAGTAGTGGTGGTCCACAAGGCCATATTTGCTGAAAGACAGAGCTTTGTATCCTCCGTGGACGTATATGGAGTGAGAGGATCCATCATACACACTGCTGTGGCCGTAACTTCCCTTTACTCTCGCCCCACGGGTCTCCACAAGCAGCCATGAGTTAGTGCCTGTGAAGGCAAAAAACATAGTAATTTTTAGAGACAGTACACATCCCTAAATAAGGCACACTGAAATGGATGGGTCATTTTAGATTAAATTAAATAGTTCAATATGAAAATGTTTTTAATCCTTAAAAGTAATTGTTTGGCCTTTCTAGGCTGGTGATGGTACCAGAATTTGGACACTGATGCCAAGTGTAGTATCACAATGCTTGGATACCAGATGATATTATGGCAGAAAGCTGAAAAACCATCATGACTATCTGAACATCAATTGTTTACTTTTTTTTTGTTTTGTTTTGTTTTTGTTTGTTTTTTATGCTTGCTATGTAAAGCGTCCTTGAGTCTGTGAAAGGTGCTATATAAATGTAACTTCTTCTTCTTCTTCTTCTACTTCTTCTTCTTCTTCTTCTTCTTCTTCTTCTTCTTCTTCTTCTTCTTATTATTATTATTATTATTATTATTATTATTATTATTATTATTACTGGATTGAACAAAGAACTTTTTACAATTTTTACAGCTTTATACATTTTTTCAGTACTAAATTCAAATGCCACGAATATCTAACAGTCTGGTGGTTTCCTGATTTAACTAAATAGCTAAAAAAGGTCTGAACATATTGAAAGTTCAGACCTAGTCTCACCTCTGTTTGCCACCACATTTTGTTAGCATAATGACATGGTGTATCATTTGCCACCTTTAATAAACTCTGACACATAAATTTGCATAAATTGACCAGTAGCGCTGCTGTTTTGCCTGTGCTGACTTCAGAAAGAGCAGCCATTCATACAGCAGTATTGACTTAGAATGAAGGCGATGCTAACAACCCTTACCCATTCATCTCTACGGACTAAAAATAAACACATGAAAGATAGACAGATTAAATATCCTATAGTCTATGTTATTGCCTGCACCCAAGCCACCTTTCTGCCATCAACTATGCCAGTTAGCGCAGTGTGTAGAATGTAAGCCACCCCTCTGCTGCCAACAATGTAAGTTAGGGCTGTGTGTGGCTTGCAAGCCACCCCACTGCCACCAACCACAGCAGTAATCGCAGTGTGTAGCACCCAAGCCACCTGGTATAAATATCTGGTATCTCTAGATGTTTACGTTCCCTTTTGTGTCATTGCTGTTTATGGTTGACAAGTTAACCAGCTTGTTCACTGCACCAACATGGAGCATCTCTTTTGCTGCCAACATTCCAGACCAGCTGCTGTCATGCCCATTGTGCAAAGGCGAAACAAACTGCAAATGCTTACTTTTTCTAACTGCTGCTCTGAAGTATTGAATAGTCAGCCAGATTTACTTATTGAAAAAATGTTGTATTTTACTTATCAAAAGAATGGTGTAGATATGCCACTCAAGGCATGTCCCTACACACTCTACAAATAGGTTTGTGCATAGCAGCTGTTGCAAGCTTGGACAAACTAAGTACAATTCAGCCTAATGAAATGGCATAAACAGTAGAATGCAACAGGTTTTGCCAAATCATCTTAAAATTGAACTGCTACATTGCTTAGAGTTGCTAAATACTGTTTAACTTGCTGTGCGACCAAGCTGCACTATGCATCACGACAAGGCAAGCTGGGAACAACACAGAATTTGCCGCTAGACTAATCTCTTTGTATTGCACAGCTAAAAAACTAAATCTATCCTAACTGCAGGAGCTCTCACACACATAACAAAACACATAAATCTTAAAATTCATCAAAAACTCTCAATTGACCGTATTTCACAAAAAACAAGTTGTCCTCTACAGTTTATTGTTAGGTTAAGGACAATCTCTCCAACACTGTCCACTTCATGCGTCCGATCAGAACCACATTCGCTGGCCAGTGGCACTGAGTGCTGTAGTGGTTTAATGACAAAACTGAGTGATGTTTTTTTTTTTTAATGAGAATAAGAGGAGAGGAGGTGCTAGTAAGAGCGAGAGAATCAGAAAAAGAGAGATAATTAAAGAGAGGAAGAACCAGCTGGAGCGCACAGATACATTAATCATAGGCTTAGTTGCAATACAGTGTTTTGGATGTTGGAAAAGCGTGCACACACATGTGCTTGGCACTTGACGAGCAGTGACAATTGGGTAAAAAAGTGAGCATCCCTCTAACGGGCGCTGTGCTACACCCAATTGAACAGAATTATCTTAATGCTATACTGTAGTGCCATCTGCTGGACACTAGTGGAACAACAAGTAAGTTTCAGACTGCAGAAGATATTGAAAGATATTTTAAAACATCTCTACATCTGCTGCATCTGTAGCATACTGCCACTTAGAATGGACACTTGTCTCCCTGTATTTGTTAAAATACAGAAAACTCAGTGGCTCAAATGTCATTCATGGCGTCTTCAGTCAAAATAAAACAATTTTGTCGCTATCCAAAACACCCTGATGTTGGATATATGCCAGAGAACCGTTTATTTATTTTTTAAGTGACCATTCTGTCATAGGTGATCACACCACAGCACACAGTGAACTGCATGAAATTCTTCCTCTGCATTTAAATAATGGAAGTAATTTTGCTTTTGCATTATATTGACACATAAAGTCATATTTATCTAGTAATTGCCCAGAGGCTTCAATTATATGTGAGTTCAGAGTGGACATCGGGATTGCCGTCACAGGACAGACAAACTGGGTTTCCTGTCTGTGGTAAATTGTGTAGCAGATGGAGATTTTGTTGATATGTTAGAGAACTATATTAAGCCTGAGATTTGTCTTTTGTTGTACTACACCATTTCATTTATTTTACACATTCTAATATAATTTACACTCCGATCCATGTATTTGGCTGATATTTTCCAGAAATACCATCTGTAACTTTTCAAACATGATAGTCTTTAGATTTTGCAAGATCATGTTTCTGTGCTTTTTGTGTGGGTGAGTGTGAGTCTGAATGTGTATGTGTATGTATATGTGTGTGTGTCATTTTGAATAGCCAGTTTCTAAAAACACGTCAAAGTCCATGTATATTCAATACTTATGTAAGTTGTACTGTTGTACATAGCTGATGTAGCTATAGATGTGGGAGTATCCAAACAGCACAAGCATCACAGGCTCATGGCCAATCTCAAGGATGTGAGCGGTGTGGCCCTCTACAGGCAAGAGTTGAGCCTGCAGCAGATCACAGGGAGTCGAGAGAGCCCACGTCCTACTCAACATGTTAAACACCCAGAGCTCGTCCAGGGCATCATCAGTCCTGCCTTCTAACCTGCCACCATACATGTATATATCATCCTGTGGGGAGGGCATAACTCACTTTAGAGCTTAAAATAAAGCACTTGTCAAAAGCTGACAGGACTAAGCCGTTCAGACATTATTTTTAAACATCTGTTGGGTTTCACATCTGTCTCATAGACATCCATCAACCTTTTAAGACATCTGACCTACATCCAAACTTGTTTAAGACACCACCCCATCCCTTCCCCAACCAAGGTGTCCTTGATTATGGTTCAGAGTGGCTGAAAACTAGGCTATGTGGCTTAAACATGATTATTTTATTTGTTGTGAAATGTGATTATGTTTCTGGTAGGTTGTGGTCCAAAAGTCAGTCCTGTGGGTTCTGGGCTTTTACATTTGTGTTTGAATCCAAATTCCTTGAAAGTCAGTTGATCCAAAACTACACTAATACTACAGCACAGAAAGCACACAGCTCGGAAAGAAACATTTATTACTATATGGTATTCATTCATTAAATCAGGTCATGCAATATATCCTGTGATATGAAGGATGGATTATATAAACAACCTCATCTAAATCAACATATGCAGATAAGAGTAATATAAGAAATGTACTGAAATGCGGTCGTTTTTCTTGCATGTGTAGGAATGTACAAGTGTAAACAGCATCTGAGAGCGCGCACATTGCAATCTCTCGATGCTTTGAGATATGAAATTACAACCTGCAAATCCTGCACTGAAAGAGGAACTTCAAGAGATATAGGATTTAGAAATCCAATTCAAAAGGCCTGATTATGCTCGTGCTGTTGGCCACTGAAATGCTGTCAACATGAAAAGCATATGCAGAGAATAATATTGTGATTTAATGTGACAATATCGATATCCCGTTGCCCATTCCTATTTACAGAGCAAGACAAATATGAGGGTGTTAACAGATGTCCCCACTGCAATGAGATAAGTTATAGAGAAGACATAATATTTGGCCATACTTGACCACACTATGAAAATTAGTGAATTGGACATTGCCACTGGAAAACACGCTTTAACAAACATCCCGCACCTCCCACTGTTATGGTTGACGTGCAAGCCATCTCCCGTATCAGGCTTTGTCCCGCGACATACAGGACAATTCAGTCTACACTGTCGGCATCCTAATACCCCTCTCTTCTAGCTCATTAAAATGTGTGAGGAGAAAACCACCTCGTCTCTGGATCTGTTCATTTATATGCTAATTACGCTCTGTCCACTCATGGTGCAGAACTGACTGATTCCAGCTTTACTCAAAGAGACAGCAAAGAGGAGAGACAAGAAAAGAAGTCAACACCTGCTGGTGGATAATGTGTGTTAATGCAACAAAATGCATAGTTAAGATCAAGCAATTACAAATCATATTCGGTGAATTTTCCTTAGTTTACATTTGACACCCTGAGACTGTATCAATCCAAAAACTGAATTTATTGCAGTTGGAGATCACGTATTAGGTATTTATCATTACACCTATTATGGTTATTTTCACAGAGGAAAACCTACATATTTTTTTTACAAACTAGAGTAAAAAGCAAAAAGTAGGAAAAATTACAAAAAGTAGGAAATTCATATATATTGTGCACCTGTGTGTGTGTGTGTGTGTGTGTGTGTGTTACATTGTGAAGCCCTTGTTTGGTGTATGAGATCTGTTTGTTTTCATGAACATCACATGTCTCTGTATTTTGTCCATGCTAATTGCTTGCTTTGTGTGCATGCAAACAAGGGTGGTCCTGATGAATGAGTGTGCAGTTAAGGGTCAAGTCAGGGTCAAGCCAGAGAGTCACATGAGTATCTGCCACTATATTACACACAACATATATAACTTGTTAACCATAAAACTTAGTAGACCACATTTCCTGTCACAGCCTCACCCACCATTTAATTCATACACATGGGACTCATTTCACAGGCCAGCTCCTTCCTCTATATAAAACTAAATGCTGGTTCACACTATCTGGAGTAGTCACGCTATTTTGTGCATTTTAAGCACTGTAACGTCTTGGTAAAATCTATATTTAATTAACTGCACATATAGAATACTCTGTATAATACATATGTTCAAATGTACAGTCTAAAATGTACAATATGAAACCTATTGTAAACTATGCAAATATGTATGTAAACTAAAAGTAGGATTGGGCGGTATAAACGGTATGCGGTATAAATGGTATGAATTTGGCTAACAGTAAAGATTTTGAGTATACCGTCCTACTGCGATAGCGTGTGTTGATGTTATTAAGATGTGCCTGTTTTGTTCAAAAGCATGGAGTTTAACACGGGGGCGGAGGAGGAGGTGCTTCCTAAATTTAATTTTCTCTCTTCTGGTTGAAGACATCTGCATCGTCCGTTTTTCAGGCGTTCATGGCGCACTGAACGGACTGAACGGCAAGGATTTTTCTACTCATTGGAGGGAATCCCAGCGCCCACACGGACGTTCAGCCCAGCGTTTGGTCAAGGTGCTTTTGTATGGTCTCAAATTTCTACAAATACCTACAGCATTGTACCAGGAGGATTTTTAAAACAATAGACCATTTTCACGGGTATCTATGACGATTTCTGGTCAGTTTCTTGCTGGGATAATCAACTTCCTGTTGAACGGCAGTCGGCAAACAGAATGGAGCATTCGGAGTTGTTG
>JBBKCR010148581.1:0-18641 GCA_037577295.1 Ladigesia roloffi
TCTATTGTTCCTGCCCTACTGAACAACAGGCTTGATTTCATTGGCAGTGTGTTGTAATCACATGCCACTGAAGATCTCAGAATCTTTTAATCACTTGTTCTTATTCTTATTAATGCACAGTTTGTATTGGTGTGTATATTTGTAGTTGCATCTGATTCATGTGATATGTGCGTATGTCTTTATATTTGATTACAGAATTTTGCTTAAAATGGGTTGGACTAAATAAATGTGACTATTGACTTTTAAACAACATATGCATTTTTTTGCATATCACATTTCATGGAAGTTGATATCATACAGTTTAATTACTACAATGGGACATAATGCAGTTTCAAGTTTATAATCTTCAATTTGATTTTACAATTTTATCATATATATAAATATTACTGATATCAGTAACATATTTCCCATTTTTTATACAGTTGTTGGAGGTGAAAACTGTTAAGTCAGATGACTTTAGGACCAGTCAGTAACGTCATGTCAGTCCTTAACAGCACACAAAGGTTAAGAAAGTCTTTTTTTTTTTGGGTCTCAGTCTCTTTTTGACCTTTTCTTGGTCTTGACTTGGTCTGTCATGGTCTTGGTCTTGTCTTTGTCTCCATAGCCTCTGGTCTTTGTATTGTCTTGGTCTTGGCAGTCTTGACTACAAGTCTAAAAGCTTTACAGGACTACTAAGTGTCAAATTCAGTAAAAATGATAATTTACGTTTGTGTCTAAGTTCATTTGAGTTTATTTACCAGTTAAGAGTTGACATATTTTAAAAAAGAATGATTTTTAAAAATTAAAGTAAGTTGTTTTTTACAGTGCAAGATTAAAATTGCCACACTCATTAATGATTTTTCCTAAGATATTCCTAAGATTTCTATGAAAGTAATTTTATTTGAAATAGTATTATATGTGTATTAACAGAGATACAACATTATTGTTAACATAATATATATTTCATCTCTGTCTGGCAGAATCCTCAAAACTCCACCTTGGTATTTCTTTTTTGGTATTGGTCAGTCTCCATTTATTTCCCAAAGGAAATTATTAAAAATAATTATAGCGTTTTTTGTGTATACAAAAACCGGGGTTTGACTTGAAAAAAAAAAAAGACCCCCCCCCCCCAAATCATAATAAAAAAATTAAGAAACTTAAAATAAATACAAGGGGTAACTACTTTTTCTTTATAGGTCTGTAAAAACCAATTGTCTTTAGTCTATCACATTATTACATTATTATATCTGACAGTTTTTCAATAAATTCTTTCCATGCCTCAATTGTTTTTCGCTTGGCACTGTTCATCCTTGCTGTTGAGCATTCTAATAGCGCAGCATTTTTTAGTTCTAAAAGCCACAATTTGTCAGCCCGGAATGTGGATTCATGTAATATTTTAAAGATTACATTTTTGCTGCTGTTAGCACAGTGTACGACTCTACGCTGATAATTATTTAAATTAAGATCCATTCAGCAAACAAATGTTTGGATGTTTAAGGACTGACCTAACCCATATTTCTGTAACTATTGAAAAAACCATATCCCAAAATTTACCAATAAGTGGACAATTAAAGGACATATAAATCCCCACAGTGTTAGAATTACACAATGTACAAAAAGGAGTTGGCAAGCATTTTTTGCAACACATAGGGAGTTGCATAGGCCTTGTGAATCAGTTTGAAGTCTATAAGTTAATGGGCAGGAATCTTGGACATCATAGGAATATTATCCCATATCCAGATAGGCTTATAGGGTGCCAGTTCCTATTCCCATATTGTAGAGATGGGAAGTGCATCAGAGCTGTGCTTAAGCAGTTTGTTATAAATGAATGACACTGCTTCATGTGTCTGAGAGTAATACACACAGTCCATCAATGGGTGAACATCCAGGTTACAATTCCATGGTACAGCATATGTGTGACAACCACATGTTTGACCACAATTGTGTTTATATGTTGAGTTGATTATATTTCATATAGCATTTTAAATGGTTATTAATTGCATAACTGTTCATTTAAAGTGAAATACGTATTGTCCATGTTAATTAAATGTTTGAATTTTAGCCCCAAGAAAATAATAATATATTAATTGACCACTAGGTGGCATTGAACATGTGCCTATAGTTCAGGAATACAGTTTCCTGTCAGAACTGAGAGTGTGTCCGAAATCGCGCACTTGGATCATTGCACTGCCGTGGTTTAGTGCAGTTCAAAATCATGACTTTGTGCACTTAACGGACTTATTTTTTCCCCTCTTAAAATGTCCCCCTTAAATAACTGAAACTCCTGAAAAAATGCCTTATGTTTTAAGAATAAAGGGTTTCACACATACTTTTAATCAATTTTTAGGGTAATATTAAGGGATTGGTTAATACATTAATAGTCACTTAAAGAAAACCAATTATAGTTATAGAAATCATAGTTAGAAACATGCAATTAGAAAGTACCATGAAAAAGGAATATAAACACAGGGATGCACCAAAATACACAAAAATATAAACGCAACACCTTTGTTCTTGCTCAGATATTTCATGAGATGGACTTAAAGATCTAAAATTCATTCCAGATACACAATATTGCCATTTCTCTCAAACATTGTTCACAAATCAGTCTAAATGTGTGATACTGAGCACTTCCGCTTTGCCAGGGACTCAGGAGGTTGTTTTGAGTTTATTAATGCTTATATGTACAGTGAAACCTTGCTTGATTCAGAGGATATGTACTTAGTTGATGTTAAAAGATATGACTGATGGCATTATCCAGACAAGCAGTGCTAACACTGTCTCTCAACACTTAGACAAAGACAGTGAGTTACACAACACTGAGTTCAAATCACTGCAGAGCAATTCAGGTCAAATAGACCCAAAGACTTCAGAGAGCACGAAGTGACACATTACTTGCACTTTTACTGCCAACCCTAACTTAGTGGGAGATATGTCTGGTGACTATTTACAGAGAAGGTTGACTAGTTATGAAAAGTTAGGCAGGAAACTTAACCAGTACATGGGTTAAGTTGCCTTGCCTACAGCACCTGCAGTAAGTGTTGACACCAGAACCCTGCCCCTTAGCCTTCAGTCTCCATGTGATGTCAATGCAGTAGCAGAGAAGATTGTTTATCCTACCTCCACCATAGAGATTTCAAGGTGCAAGGACAACAAATTGGTGACTATACCTCTGATATAACAGAAAATGACTCAAGAAGTCAGATTTAAGGGGGTGTTTGAGAAAATGTTAGCAACCCAGAAATTGTCAGACGTGTAATGTAGTGATGGGTCTCTCTTGAACGAATCTTTAATGTGACTCGGGAACAACCAGTTGTTTCGTAAGAGTGATTTGTTCAGTCGCGCATGTGCATTTGCGCTACATACTATAGTTTCTGTAAACTTTAAATGAACAAATCAATTCTCTTTCCGGCTCAGGCTGCATAAGTTAACATTACAGGACTGTCACATGATGAACGTACGACTCAAACCTGAAGACTTGAGAGATAAAATAATCAATTCTTATTCCGGCTCAGGCTGCATAGGTTAACATTATAGGACTGTCACGTTATGAACGTACGACTCAAACTCGAAGACTTGAGAGATTAACTAATCAATTCTCTTTCCGGCTCAGGCTGCATAGGTTAACATTACGGAGCTGTCACGTAATGAACATACGACTCAAACACGGAAACTCGAGAGATTAATTCTCTTTCCAGCTCAGCCTGCATTGGTTAGCTAATTGGGCTGTCAGGTGATGAACGAACGACTCAAACCCGAAAACTTTTCAGATAAGAGGCGAGGAGAGTGAATCATAGAGTAAAGACACAGGTAAACAATGAATGAAACATTTCTGTTCATTATAGCATTCTAGTTTTGTCTTGTTTGTAGTATGATCAACATTTGTGTAAGCAATAGATGTGTTAGGGAAGTAACACGTAACAATTGAATTATATTTTACTAAAATGAACAAAATGAACATGATGACTGGAAAAAAGATTCGTTCATTTTGCTGAAATAGACTCAAAGATCCGAGTCGGTAAAATGATCTGAACTTCCCATCACTACTGTGCTGAGGATAGTAAAGCCCGGACGTTTTAAGGATATGCTCATGAACAAGGAGGACATGACATTACTGGAGCTGAAAGTGATTTTATGGTCACACTTAGGTGACAGAAATTGTACATAACTTCTTCAGGAGCTAATGTGTACTAAACAGGGTGATTTAGAGACACCACAGCAGTTTGTATCGAGTCATGGGTTTAAAGCAGAAAGCCCTTTTTGCATTGAAACAAGCTTAAATGGACATTAAGTATAGCCCAGAAACAATCCAAGGGGTCTTTTTACATACTATTTACTAAGGCTTGGGTCACAAACATAGTGATATTCGATGAGAAACTGTTTTTGTCAGACAGTACTGTGAATGATAAAGCAATGCTGAGACAGGTGACAAAAATTACCAGTGAAGAGGGTGAATGACAACACAGGCTCTGTGTGGCCACTAGACCTAAACAGATGGTGCACACAGTGCGCAGCTAAACAAATGCAAAAAGAGTCATGACTTCAAGTCAAAGTGTCAAGATAGAAATGCCATACAACAGCTCACTGCAAAAATTGATGCATTGGCGAGTCTGGTAGGCTCAATGAAACAGTCAGTGCCACCTTGAAAAGCAGAGCCAACATGTCAATGCCACCCTTGCAAGTCATCTTTACGCAGACGAGAGAGACCTATTGGCTGTCCTAAATGTGTGGAGGCAGGTAGCTCGCACTGTAGTCACTGCTTTGTGTGTGGCAAGGAGGGACACAGAGCAAGAGGATATATTAGGAAAAGTGAGGATCCAGGAAACGAGAGTGGTTCACCGGTGCGGGACAATCAGTGACCAGGCTGTAGAGTCCCATCCCAACAGTATTCAGACCTCGTCTATCCATAGGGAAGATACTGGCCAGCCATTGGAGGCTGCCTCAGAACACAAGAGTCAATGAATTAAAAGTCAATCTTGCTCACCATTACAAACACAGCTACCAGATACCCAACATGATTCAGTCATTAAGCTCATTGGGAAGAAAGTGTTGATACAGTGTGTCCTAAATTATTTTGTAGTAACTGCCTTATTGGACACTGGATCCCAGGTCAGCATTATTGATCGCAGCTGGAAAGATAAATACCTACCCAAAGTTGAGATAAGACAATTCACTAAGGTGTTGGGGGGGAATAGAATGTTGGAATTGTACACAGTAAGTGGTGATCAAATTCTATTTGACGTATTGGTCGCCATCACTCTCAACTTGCCTGGCAACACAGAACCTACACTGTCATTCAATGTTCCCTTTTTAGTAAGTCATGTGGCTGTTGAGAAACCACTGCTGGGGTTTAATGTGTTGGAGGAATTGATTCAATGACAGCCTGAAAGGTTGATTCCTACCCTTGTCAGTTTACTTAGTGGTACACGAGCTATTACAAACATGGAAGCTAAGACCATTGTTTATGCACTTCAGGCAAAGGAACTGACCATACCACAGGGAGATCTATGAATAGGATCCAAGGGAGTCGTTATTACAGTAGGCCAGGTGACATGGATTAAACGCAGGGTGCCATTTGAGGTAGATCCCTCTGACTCCTTATTACTGTTTGAACCGAATGATAATGACACCTGGAGGCCGTAGACATAAGGGAAGGCTTGTTGGAGGTAAAGAACCACAGGAATCCATATGTAGCAATACTAATAGGGAATCATACTAAACATGACATCACCTTACCATAGAAAATGGTGCTTGGCCGTATCCAGGTGATTGATAGGATAGTCCAGACTGACAGACTTCATTGACAGGTGAGCACAGTGGAGGTCTTGTGTGCTGAGGAAGTTGATGAGGAAAAGGCCCCACCACTTTTATAGCATCCTCCAGCAGACATTAACCACCTGGAGGAGAGGCAACAGGAAATTGTCAAGCAAATTATATAAGAGGAATCAGCAGCCTTTGCAAAGGACAGTAGTGATGTGGGGTGCATCCCAGGTCTCCAGATGCCTATTCACCTGACAGACAATATACCTGTACAGCGTACTTATGCATCTAATCCCAAGCCATTATTTAAGGAAGTCAAAGAATGCATTCAGGATCTCCTTGCAAAGGGGTGCATAGTGAATTCATAGTCACCATAGCACCTATTGTTTGTGTCTGTAAGATGGACGAGACTCTCCACCTCTGTGTGGGCCGCCTTCTTAACCAGAACACAGTCCCAGACAGACACACTTTACCTTGATACCTTGACTTTAGACTTGATAAAAACACTTGGTCGTTACTCATGGTTTAGTAAATTAGACCAAGGGAAAGCTTACCATCAGGGCTTCATTGCTGAGGGCTCAAGACATTACATGGCCTTCGACACACCCTGGGGCCTTTATGAGTGGGTCAGAGTTATTTTCTGTCTTTCAAATGCACCTGCAGCATTCCAAAGTGTATGGAGGAAGTACTAAGTCCCTTCAGAGATGAATTCTGTATTCCGTATCTCAATGACATTTTGTGTTTTTCAAAGTCAGTAGAGAAAAATGTTAAGGTGATCCAAAAAAAGTCCTCAGAGTTCTACAAATTCATGGGGTCAAACTTCAGCCAGAGAAGTGTGACCCAAAGGATTTAACAGCTGTGCTCTCCCTGAAGGAGAAAACAATGAGAACAGTTGGATAGGTCAGAAGACTTCTTGGATTCCTTAGCTACTGCAGGTCATATATCCAGGATTCTTCCCAGATAGCAAAATCTGTGTTCCAACTACTCAAAAGTCCACCTGGGCCTTTACCATCCCAATCCCAATCAGGAAGAACCAAGAGCTCTCAGCTGTCATCCAGCACCCCTGTGTAATGGACAGGTGAACATCAGAGGACGCTTGAAAGACTCATTCATATGCTTGTGGGACCCCCAATCCTAGCTTACTCAGATTTCAAACTACCCTTCAGATTACACACATATGCCTCAAAGGAAGGTCTTGAGGCAATCCTGTACCAAAGACAAGGAGGGAAGATGAGGGTTATTGGGTATGGGTCCAGAATTCTGGCACCAGCAGAGAATAACTACTGGCTCCACAGGAGAATGTTAGAGTTCCTTGCTCTTTAATTGGCAGTGTGCATAAAGTTTAGGGATTTCCCCACTTTACAGTGTATACAGATAATAATCCCATACATCATGACCACTGCAAAGTTTAATGCTGTAGGCCATTGTTGAATTGGAGAACTGGCAAACTTCCAGTTTACTGTGAAGTATTGACCGGAAAAAAGTGAACATCGATGTGGACACATTGTCCCGTATACCCCTGGATATTAATCCTTCTGTGCAGAATCCTTCTGTGGGCCCGCTGATGGGCTGAGTTTGAAATTTTATTTTGCTTGTAAAATATTCCCACAATTGTAAATATACAACCAAAACAACAAACTAGCCATTGTTATTAATAGTTCAATTATGTGCATAAGTAATTTGGGTAACTCTAATGCAATAGTATAGTAGAACAAACTATATTAAGCCAGCTTAGAATTTCACTAATATTTACACCTGAAGTAGCCTCCCTTTAAAACAGAGATCTTTAAACATGTTTAAGATGCAAGTTAAGCTCAAATAAACTAAAAAAAATGCATGGAAAAGTCCCAAAAGGTGTTAATTAGCTTGCCTAATTTATCATAAAGAAAAGCAGCACTTTTTCATGAACTCTTTCCGACAACCCAATTCAAGTTTACATACAATGTTATACATGCTCCAAGATTTTACTGGAGCAGCCTGATAGGAGGCTGTTACAATAATCGAGTCTAGAGATAAAAAAGGCATGGACAAGTTTTTCTGCATCGTGGAGACATAGTGTACTTCGTAGCTTAGCAATGTTTTGTAGATAAAGAAAACCTAATTTTGTAACATTGCTTATATAAGTGTCAAATGAAAGATCAGGGTCTAAAGTAATGCCAAGGTTTTTTACAGTTGATGTAGGAGAGGCTGAGTAACCAGCGAGATTAAGCACCTGACAGTTTGTTTCTAGCAGCTTTTGAATCGGGATGAAGGACCTCAGTTTTATCTGCATTTAGTAAGAGGAAGTTTGTAGACATCCAGTTTTTCCTATCTTTAATGTAGTCACCGATATTATTTAATCTAAGTTCATCATCAGGATTTGCCGAGATATAAAGCTGTGCATTGTCTGCATAGCAGTGGAAGCTTATTCAATGTTTCTGAATAATCGCCCCTAAGGGCAGCATGTACAAGGCAAATAGAAGTGGTCCTAAAACAGAGCTTTGTGGGACACCGTAAAACAGAGCTTTGTGGGACACCGTATTTTACTTTAGTGGAGGCTAAGGATTCTCTGTTTACCCTTACGACTTGATAGCAGTTGGGCAGGTGCGATTTAAACCAGGATAAGGCAGTTCCCGTGATTCTGACATGGTTTTCTAGTTTGTCCAGTAGAATAGTATGGTCAATTGTGTCAAACGCTACACTAAGGTCCAGCAGAACCAGTAGAGTGACCAAACATTTGTCAGCTGACAGTAAAAGATAATTTACTATCTTTACTAAAGCTGTCTCAGTGCTATGGTGTTTTTTTTTATAGTAGTTTAATAGCTGCTCATTAAAAGGTTAACAATACTAACAACAACAATTAGGAATTTAATACTGATAAGAGACGTCCGATTATTACTGGTAAAACAAACGTGTTATATAGAGTTGAGCGAAGAGGTCGAGGATTTTGAGGAGAGGATAGGTGACTAGATTGTGTGACTAGATTAAATGCTGATAATTTCTCAACTACAGTTGAAGTTGAGACCGTATCTGTGTATGTTAAGTCAGGTGGCAAAAGTGGTTTAGTCAGATTTCTAATTTGAAATTCCTGTCTAATTATTTCAACTTTATTTTTGAAAAAGATCATAAAAACCTCACTAGAGAGATTTTCTGCAACTAGTGATTCTGCAGCTCCCCGGTTCTTAGTTAGTTTAGAGTGTGTTGGCATAGGGATTTATGAGCCATTTATTTTATTAATTTATTACATTTTTACATTTGTATTTATTCAGTTTTATTCATTTAGCCATTTTAAATTTTAATATATATTGTCCCATCTCTTTGTCCATGCAGTGATGAACCATCTGCACCTCTACAACACTACCTCACCTCTGGTGACCCTTTGGAAGGTACAGCCCCACCTACAAGGCCTCCAGCTTTCCCTATCCCCAGTACCAGTGTATCTCAGCATGGTACCAGGTGTGGCAAGCACCCAGCTCAAGCCCCAGCCTCAACTCAATGCCCTCCTGTAGCAAAGCATGGTGCCAGGCATGGCAAGGGCTCAGCTCAGGGCCCTTCCTCAGAGGATGATTGTGCTTGGCATGGTGCTGACTGGGCAGACATGGAGCCTCCTACATTGGTATTCTAGCCCAAGATGACACCAGGATGCAGACTTTCAGTTGGATTACTGACCATCTGACTTTTTCTAGCTGTTCTTCAGCAAGGAGGTAATTCATACTCTTTGCTGGAACACTAACTGCTATTCTGCATGGAATTGTGTGGTGGGCCACATGAGGCAGTGGAGAGATGTCACTGCTGTGGAGATATTCAAGATCCTCAGCATCAGTATCTACCATGGCCTGGTGAGGACGCTGCACAGGACTTTTGGAGGAAGGATTGGCTGCAAAGATTCCACTTTTCTGCATCCACCATGCCAGGGTACCACTTTGAGCCCATCATGGCTTATTTACATTTGAGCGACTCTGCTGGAGATGCAGTATATGACCAGCTCCGGGGTCAACCTGGATTTTATGGGCTTTACCATCTCAAGCCACTACAGGACCAGATCCTAACTGCCTGCAAGGGCGACTTTCACCTGTAGCAGAACCATTGCATGGATGGACGCATGGTAGCCAACAAAGACAGGATAGGCATGAAGTAGTACATGAAGGACAAGCCCACAAAATGGGGATATAAGCTGTTTGTCCTGGCTGACAGCTTCAAAGGCAAAACAAACAATTTTACCATCTACGAGTGAAAGGCAAGGACACCATCTAGCCAGGGCCTCAGTTTTGATGCGGTGGTCAAGTTGCTCCATGTACCATATCAGGGCTCAGGATACAATGTATACATGGACAATTTCTACACAAGCACCAAGCTCTTCTGTCATCTCACAAAGCTTATGAGGGACAGACTGCAGCAATGGATCAATGAGACAGTACAGGACTACAAAAAGTACAAGGGGGGTTTGGACTTGTCAGATGCCCTCATAAAGTTCCTCTCCATCAAGAAGCTGTTTCTCCATTTCATGGACATTGCCATGGTATTGGCCCGGAAAGATAACCCTCTCACCCAAAAGGCCTTCCGAGAGCTGCTGTGCCTTGAGTTTGGGTAGCCGCAGCCATGCCCACCAGCAGAGTCTTCCTGCGAAGCAGCTATGCCTGCTGAAGACACTGGTGAGGCATCCATCTCACAAGGACAGGAGGAGGAAGGGCCAAAGGGATTTAATGTTTGCAAATGTTCTGGCTAAGAGGGCTCTGGTAAGGACAGCTTTCTAACACTTATACGTTTCCCATAAAAGACTGAGTATTTGGCCATTAAAACTGATTCTGATTCTGATCGAGGTAGGCAAAGATCCAGTGACACAGCATATCCCGGAGCACATCGTTGATGAGGCGTTGGAATGCTGCCAGACTATTGCACAACCCGAACGGCATAACCAGCATTTCGTATTGACCGGTGGGAGTTATAAAGGCCATCTTCCATTCATCGCTCTCCCTTATGCGGACCAAGTTATAGGCATTACGAAGATCCAATTTGGTAAATATTGTTACTCCAGAGAGAGCGTCCAGGGCGGTATTGGTAAGGGGGAAAGGATGACAGTCCTTGATGGTAATCCGATTCAGCTCTAAATAGTTGACACAGCGGTGGAGAATGCCATCCTTCTTCTTAACAAAGAAAAACCCAGCGGCTGCTGGTGAGGAGGAGGGCCAGATGATCCCCTGACGGAGGCCCTCTGTGACGTAATCCTCCATCACCTTCTGTTCGTCTTTGGATACTGAGTACAGGTGGCAGCAGGGTGGAGACCTACTGGGCTGGAGATTAATAGTAAGGTCATAAGGCTGGTGTGGAGGGAGACTGATGGCCAGGTTTTGACAGGTCGCCCATTGCAGGATTTGGTGCAGAGACCAGAAAGGTAGAGTACGGTGAGTGATGGGGCTATAAAGGAGGGGGTGATCATCCACGGCTGTTAAGTGGCTGGGATAACATCTCCATCATCTTCACACTGAGTTTAACAGCAAAAGTGAGGTCAATAAAATAGCCTGCAGCTCTATAATCAATGAAAGCACCGACACTGACCTGTTTGTGGCTGTACTGGATGTGTGCAAGAACCAGGAAATGGGAAACTAGAGGGTCAGTGGAGGTGTTTGTGGACAACCCGGTTAAAGACCTCCGCATCTTCACTGGGGCTGAACATTTACCAGATGGAGTGGACAGACCCAGGGATGTGCAGTATGCGCAGAGCCCCTCGTGGAAACGACGAGTCCGCTCAGCCTGCCTCAGCGAACTGCATGGGTTCCCCTTGTCTGGCATGGGCCTCCGAAGGAGGTGAAGGACTGTTTGAGAAGCCTACAGCATTGTGCAGGACCCCTCCCACCCTTCACATGGACTGTTCACCCCTCTGCCATCCAGGAGAAGGTACTACAGCGTCAGAGCCAGAGCCAAGTCCTTGTTGTCCTCTTTACTCTTTTCCTTTTTTTATAATATATTGTTATACTTGTATTTACACTGTGTGTAAACATAATTATATGTTACATGTTTAAACCGTGGGCCCTGAGCCTCTCCATTTCGTTTTTTCTGTGTACCAGTATATAGAAAAAATTACAATAAAGTTCACTTTGACTTTGACTTGACACTTTCTGTTTATATACATTGACGCGTAATTCCCCTTGACGTTGACGCGTCACGTGGCTGTGCACAAAAGGGTTAATGCATATGTGCAGTAGTGCACAAAGTAATTCCCCCAGGAGGCAGTGCCCGACATTTGGCAATTTAACAGTGGTGCGGAACAAAAGGATGTGGCATGGATTGCTGCTTTGAACCTCTCCTCCCAGTAAAACACCTACCATTTTCTCTCTGTCATACCAGTCATCAGTCTCAGTGAAGGCACAGAGAGATGATGAGTCAATTGGACCAGTCATTAAACTAAAAGACAGTGGTATCGCACTGACAAGTGACATGAGAAACAAAGAAAAGGGGCCAACAAGAAAGCTTTTATATGAATGGACCAGACTACATATGGAAAATGGACAATTGTACAGACAAGAAGGTGGAAGGAAACAACTGGTCCTACCTACACAGTACCAAATCACAGTTTTAAGGCACTTACATGACAACATGGCACACAAAGACTATATACCAGAGGTGATTCATTCGCACAATTGCACATGGCACAAGTCAATAGGGTTCTCACCGTATTTCCTACTTTGATGGTCACCGTCCTCGACTGCCAGTGGACTTGTTATTCGGGCTGGAGACATTGAAGCTCACTGGAAATGATGAAAGCAACTGGCGCAGTTTAAGCAGCATTTTGAGCTGTACATGTTTGCTATCAGGATGGACACAAAGCCAGAACCACATAAGGTTGCTTTACTACTTACGATTGCTGGCCTACAGGCTATTTAAGTGTATAATACCTTCAGCTTTAATGACAATGAAGTTAGAAACAAGCTCGATTATGTGCTGGCTAAATTGCTCATTGTTTTTCCCCCCAAAAATTAAACTAATAAAAGATGTGTATTTCGTTCATGTGTGGAGCAGCCACAGGAAACATTTGATAAGTTCCTGACTGACTGGAAACTAAAGGCTAAGACATGCAATTTTTACCAGCTATGGGACTCAATGACAGAAGATCAGATTGTGTTTGGCATTGGTGATGCAAAACTCAGACAGCACTTACTGAGAGAAACAGAGCTCACTTTGCAAGAGGCAATCAAAAAATGCTAAAAAGCATGTCCTCAAATACAGATGCTGCGTTTAGTGCAATGTTCTTTAAAGAAAAGAGACGCACGTTTAGAGCAACAAAACAGAAGGATGGCGTCTACAGCTGCAGACAATATGGTACTGATCACCAACTTAAGCAATGTCCAGCTATCTGGAAACAGTGTGCAAATTGTAATGGTCAAAATCATTTCGTAAAACTTTGCTCTAACAAAGGAAAAATGAAAAAGGCTGATCTGTCAAGATGACACAAGAAACAGATTTAAGTGATACATTCTTTGTCAGAATGGTAACCTGTGAAAGCCTGCAGGAATCTGGATGTGGACAGATATCAGTGCACAGTGTCAAGAGGATGCTGTCAAAAATGACAAATGGGTGGCACCATTACAGATAAATGGAGCGTCGGTCACCCTCAAGCTGGAAACTGGTGCTAAAGCAAATTTAATAAGCTTGTCAGACAGAAAAAGGACATAAAAGCCAAAAATCAAGAAGAAGCCAATATTTCTCAAGGACTACAATGGCAAAAGCATTGAATCTTTAGTTTCTCACGGTCCATGGCTTACACATGGCTGTCAGCATTGATTTATGGCCTTGCTTAGCCATGGCACGAAACTGAAAAAATAAAATATTTTCGGGTATTGCCTATGGCAAAATTTTGGTGTGACAAAGGTGTTTCAGGCAAAGAGGTTGTACCTTACTGAGTGTTTTGAGGCCAACAATGACAGTAGCGTCTTTACAAAATACAGAGTTGTACATTTCTGCCTAATGTGCCCTAGCCAATCTCAATTCATATAAAGGTTAGTAGTTAGAGAAAACATGTTTACAAATTGAAGTTAAAGAAAAGAGGGAAAAAAGAAAATGTCTTTTGTGCTCTGGAAATTGCCTGAATGTCTTTCTTCTCTCTTACTATCTTTCATTTGTGTGTGTGTGTGTGTGTGGGTGTGTGAGTGTGTGTGTGAGGGAGATCACTGGGTCATGCTAAAAAGGGGGAGTCTTAGAGCAAGGCTTCATTGTCTTTCTAAATGACCATAAAGTGTCTAATCTGCCATGAAATACCCCAGACTTCCTGGTTCGAACATGAAGGGTTTGTTCTGTCCAAAACTGGCCTCTTAGCCAAAGCGTGGTCAGATCATGATTCTTGTGACAATTTCTTTTGGCTTGGATTAGATATCTGATCCTACACAACTTTAAGAAAAACATGCTCCAGTGTCACAGGGCAGCAGCCAATCAGCAGCAAGATGAAATAAATATTGTTCTGTGACTGGCTTCTTTAACCTTTGACTGGTCATCAAAATGTATTTGCTGGTATCTTTCAAAGAACATATACACTTGGAAATTAAAAAGACCCCTTGAGTAACATCTAAAAACCCACAGCCAGCTAATATTGAGGTGGGTAGGTTTGTATGAATTATCATAAAAATGATCTGAAAGCAAACCCTGTCAGCAAGAGCAAAGTAAAATGCAAAGAGATAGAAAAAGAGAGCAAAAACATATATATATATTTTTTGAAAACCACAGAAGTGTTTGGCTCAACTGCTTGTTTCACCACACCCATCACTGCCTTTGAGATGCCTGGGTCCACTGGTGCTTTACTGATGCATCATTTGGGGGGTGCCATCAGAACCCCAATGGGGGGCCGGGGATTACCCCCCCAAAAATGTTTTTTGGTGGTGCTAAAGGGATCAATGAATGGGCTCGAGAACACATGGAGCAGATTTCAAAGGGGGCTCTGACTGGGACAGAATGGAGGGGCCCCCAAGGAGGGGCTCTGCCCTGAAAGACATTGAGAGGTGGGGAGCTCAGAAGCCCTGGAGAGAGTGGAATTGTGTGACTCACTTCAAGATTACCAGACAATAGCCAGTGGTAAGTAGTGAATTCCCAAGGATGGTCTAAATTTTAATTAGCATCCTACTGACACTGTTTAATTTTTCTGCTGTTCTCACAGGGATGACAATAAGGAATGAAGCCATGTCAATAACAGGGAAACAGGGGAAAGACAGGATGAATATTTATGAAGCAGCCATGATGTTGTTTGAGTCTTGTTTTGACTATTTGAATAATCCTATCAAAATATCACACATGACACCAACGCATGAGCTGATACGTCCCTGACTAAACTTAAGCTCATCACATCGCTTCAGTGTGTTTATTGACTTTGAACAAGTGGAAGAGTTATGCCACAGGCCCTGCTTACCTGTCTGTTTCCCTGCCGTGGACACTAACAGTGTAGGCTTAATGTCAAGCCACTGGTGTGTAATATTTACCCAAGCAGAGCTGGAGACTCTGCTGTTGTTTTACCAAATAAGACAGAGACAGAGACGGAGACAGAGAAAGATTCACATTATATAATTTTACTCAGAAGCAAACAAAAGGTGGAAGTGTGAGGAAGAAAGAGATTTTCATCCTTTTGAATTAAAACCCGCTATCCTTGCTCGTGGAACAAAAACAACCATTATCTTTCTAATATACGGTCTTTTTGAAATGCACTGGGGCTTAAGGGAGTTTTTGTGTCAGGTCAAATTTAAACATTTCTCTAATTTGTTGCTGAATCTATTGACCAACCATCACACAAAATGTGACTATTCGAGACTGGCTTTATGTAATGTGTGACAAGTCATTTTACATGTCTTTATATAGTGAAATTACATTATTATGAACAAATAGTTATTGATTAATTTGTGTAAATTATTAGGTGCACTGTGTTACTTGTTATTTTATCAAACAACTTCAGGATGTGTGTTACAGTGATGATCTTTTTCTTCACATTGGCCTTTAAGCATTCTTTAACTTGCTCGTAGAACAAAAAACCCATTATCTTTATACTATGCTGTCTTTCTGAAATGCACTGGGGCTTGAGGGAGATAAAGGTTTGAAATAATGATAAGACAACAACTGATACGTATTGTGTCAGGTCAAATTGAAACATTTCTCTAATTTATTGCTGAATCCATTGACCATCACACAAAATTTGACTATTCGAGACTGGCTTTATGTAATGTGTGACATGTCTTTTTAGTGGGTGTATTCGTTAACTTGGAGAGGCCAGGTGGAAGTTGTGAGGATCTGAGAGATTAACTGCCAGGCTCTAAGTATGTCTGGGTTAGCATGTCTTCACAACCACCATGCTACGATACTTACTGTGCTAATGCAGTCTGAATAGAGTGCAACATATAACTCTGAAATGATAAGAATGAAAATTGCTGCATTATGAAACCTGCTCTAGCTCCATACAATTTTGTAATCTGCGCTTAGTACACGCAAAAGTGTAAAATTTTCTGATATGATGGTGGTAAATATGGTTTCAGGAGAGAATGAAACTTCACAGGGAGAGATTACTCACTCAGTCATGTCAGCATTGCTGAGCATGTCTTTTTTATTCCCCGAACAGAACACAAAGACTTTCTGCAAAGAAAATGCTTTTACATTTCTAAAATAAAATGTAGGAAAACCACAAGAATAATGTCAAGACTTTTTCCCCTGCAGTTGTATTAAACTAATCCTGTTTGGCTGCATTTGACAGCCCTTGTTCTTGACAGGATTTGCTCCTCTTCCAGCTAAATGTGGCTTATCTTGCATCTCATTTCTCCTTTGCCAGATATTTTGAGGGTTGATGATGAAGATGTGTCATCTTGTCAGCAGATGTTATGCTTCCTGATGATTCAACTGATTTCCATGGAAGTGACAGAGAGCTGACTAGGCTTTTGTAGCTTTATGCCAAAAAATGTCTTCAAATGTATGTTAACACTCCAAAAAGCTTTGCTGATGCCCACTTTCTAATCTGGCCTCAAAACTAAGAATGTTTTTAGAGTCATTTTAATCCATCATTTAAAATATACAGATACTGCTATTGCAGACTGTTGTTTTTTTTCTTAACATGTCACTGGATTTCATTTGAACTGAATGTTCCAATTGGGTGATCTGATTAGTAATCTGTGTTTGAAGGTTCAATACACTGTATAGCCTGCTCTTAACTAATTCTGAATGATTCATTTCTAAATTCCTGTGCATTCCTAATGTACATTTTACATATCTTTATATAGTTAAACGCCATTATTATGAACAAATTGTTATTGATTAATTTGTGTAAATTATTAGGTGTACTGTGTTACTTGTTATTTTGTCAAACAACTTCAGGATGTGTGTTACAGTGATTATCTTTTTCTTCACATTGGCCTTTAAGCATTCTTTAACTCAATTTTTCAATACATTTTCTAACAACTTATTACCAAATATAAACAGTATTATCTGTTTAAAATAATAAAAAGGCAGAGAAAATATACTCTCACTTGTTTAAATACAAGGCTATGGAATGAATTGCTTTTCAAACAATGTTGAACAAGGTTGTTTCATTCTAAAATGTACTGATATTACATTCTTTTCTGTTGTTTATGAATTAATCTCATGAAAATATGAGGGTAGCAACTACATTACACAACATTGCATAGTGACAATCATACATTTCTGTTTAGAAGTCAAACACTTCTGCATCATCTGTGTACTGTAGCAAATATAAATATTATTTAACAAAATAGGAAACAATAAAATATATTCAGTGCATAGAATGGTAGCACATAGTTCTACAACAGGATCTTATTGCATTACAAATCTTATCCTATCCACAAGCATGTGATTGTAGCTGGATATCATTTTTGGGTTTCACTTTTAAACAGAAACTATTCCCTTTAAACATTTCCTGTAAATAATACCCATATGTTTGTTTTTTTTATAAAAAAAGGGGTGAGAGTAAGACACCAAGGTCATTGGTGGTGGGTTTTCAGTTTAGGATATATACATTGTTGTGGTTTTAGTTTAGTTTGTGGGTCAACCATCACAGTGGCTCTTTGTTTAATCATGTCAAGGTTCTGCCCCTCGGGTAATGCCATGCCAATTCATAGAATAAGCTGAGAGGTCAAGTGCATTCTTGTACACAAAACATGCCGATATTTATCTGTGCTCAGAATAATTATAAGACACTCAGTTTTATCACCCCCTTTTCCTTAAAGGTGCATTTTCTATTTCTCTAGATATTTTATTATTTATTGTTCTTCTATTTGTATTTTATTTAGAGTTTTAGATTTCATAGTTTTTTATTTTAGATTTCTTTCATTTGCACAAATAAAAATATACTTTGCACACAATAGAAATATCCTTGACTTATTCCAAGCCGCAATTCCAAAAATACACATGAATGACAATCCTCTACATATACGAAAGATTATGAAAAATAAAAGGGACTCACAACAGTGCACAAGATACCTCAAAGTGTTGCTTTCATTATAGACCAAGATAATCAATACAGCTAAAGTAGTTTTGAAGTGGTAACCAAAGGTCAGTTGGAGTATCCGTAAGGTCTTTTGGAGTCTCCAAATGTTTGTCTGTTCTAAAATAGTTCAGAAATTTACATTTTCTATTCTTTTGTGCTCAATTTTTGAACATAGCCTGTTGCTTTTTATGTTAAATCATTTATTCTATCCTGTGTTGCTTTGTGACAGTAAGTTGTACATTTTTGTTTTCTCATTCACATGAAACCTCTCTTAGCTTTCGAATGAGACCAACCACATGCAAGAGGAACAAAGTATGAGGGAGCTGTGAGCTTATATATTTGGGTACAACCACTATGAAACACAATGTACTTCAAAAATTCTTAACTCTACCTTAATTTATGCACCAAACACCTTAATTTGTATTAAGTGCCCATTAATTTGTAAACTGTTCCCTTAATTTTA